>WOGR01001132.1:0-20236 GCA_015342045.1 Leptinotarsa lineolata
TTTTTGTGAAAAATCAATTTAATTTCTTTGTTTACTGATTTTTTAATTTGAATGTCCTCAATTTGTATGATATTTGTGAATAGTCTTATACCAGAGTTAGTCTGTCTGACTATTCATTATTAATGCTATTATATGCAAATTATATAAGTGTTTATATGTGTGTATGTATGTATATAATGTGTGTCCATGTATATGTAATGTGCATATAGGTGTGTATATATGTGTATATATGTGTATATATGTGTATATATGTGTATATATGTGTATATATTATATGTATGTGTTTGTGTATGTATATGTATGTGTATATGCATAACTTGATTGTTTTATAGATAAAAAAAACATTTCGGAATTCACAGAATGAAGCTTTGAAATGCATTTTTAATCAAGCCTTCTTAGAACCAACTGAAAATCTATAGACCAAAGCGTTTATTCGATGTAGATTCTTTTTATGAATTAGAAGTCTGCACCAAAGTGCAGTCTCTTATCAGAAATAAAAAACATTCCACTATGAAATTTCTTAAACATAGAAGTTTACATGATCATCAAACATGACAGCTCAATGATCTGACAATAAAAAGTCTCAAATCTGCATTATCCAGAAAATCTATATTTCACAAAGGAATAATTGCATACCTATAATAAATTACCAAATGACACTTATGAGTTTTCCAACACAGAAAAATTCAAGATAGCATTAAAGAACTATTTGTTTTTTGTAAACATGATTTCTTTTATAAACCATTATAGTTTCTTGGGAATACATAAATGCAAAAATATAAGTTGGAGGTGTTGCAGGATTCCATAGGCCGATTTAGGTTTCTTTTCATGACCTAGAAAAAGTTGACTTTGTTTATTACGGTTACATTTGGTTCCACATTTCAAGATCCGTCTCTACCAAAACATTTCTAATGTATGAAATGTCTAGAAATATATAGATATTATGTTTCTATTGTACTCACTAATACTATCAAGCCAGAAGAAAATAAAATTAATGGTTTACAATTATAAGTATCTACATGACCCACTTTTGAAAATTTGAACATGTTACTTTATTGATATAATTTAGTAATAGCTGCAGCAAGAGAATAACTGCTGAAAAGGTGATGACATTTCAGCAGCATCTATAGAATCAAAATAGTACTGTTTAGTGCTGATTCCGAAATGCTTCAATAAAACATATGTTGTTCCCGAAGTGGAGATTTCCATCCAAAGATAGTTGCCACACGGATAGAATCAGAGGAGAGATGAGAATATCTTCGGAAATAGAAATTTCAGTTGATTTGGTTGAAAAACAGCTCATGTAAAGGCATCAATTCAGTGGAGTGTTCTGATTGAAAACAAGCCATTGAATTGGCAATCTTTAGCCTCTTTAGAGGCTAGCTCGGGTATCCTACGGAAAATGAACCCAATTTCACCTACACTTCTGGGTCGTCAGACAAGAATAACAAAAAATCAGGACTGCCTGTTCAAATTTATGTCCAATATGTAGCAGTGTAGATTTTACCGAACTGAAGTACTGATAAATGCGTAAATGAGCAAATCATCTGACTCAGCAGGTCACTGAATTTGCACAATTTACCAAAACTGAAAATGCATGACAGTTTGAGTTTCATGATATTTTGGAGGTACTTGAAGAAATTTGATTTGTCGACCCATATATACAATGTGTAAAAGCCAAATGGAATAAATTCATTGTTTCGGTTGATATACATATTTTGAAAAATCCCGAAACACGTCAAATTTGAATTACAATTTGACATTCTTAAACGTAAAATTGCCACCCCTATCTTCAACCCCCTTCGAATGACAGGTACAACCCCCAATTTTTTAAATGGGAAGTATTGGTTTGTGATATATCGTTTGAGAGGTCTCTTCATTCTCTATTTGAAAATGTTATGGCTATCAAGCTCATTGCAATGATTAGGACAAAATAAATTAAAATCATGTAGTTACCGACATTCCATAAAATACACTCAAAAACTAAAATTCAATACAAAACGTAATGAAATGTAGAACACAAAAAAAGTGATTTTTAACGAAGTAGACGTTCAAAATGTTCACTGCGAACGTCTTGGCAATACCCTTATCTCAAATAAAACTGTCTTCTAATATTATTTAACTTATCAGGCGTGACCGACCTAATCGAAAGCGTTATTCGTTCTTTTATGTCATTCAAATCTAATAGTTCAGTTTTATATACATTGCTCTTCACATATCCCCATAAAAAGAAATCTAATGATGAAAGATCAGGTGATCGCGTTGGCCATTTAATTGATCCTCGCCTCCCTATCCACCAATTGGGAAATGTTGTATCGAGGTATTGCCAGACATTAACTTGGTAATGTGGTGGTGTTCCATCCTGCTGAAACTATATCGTACTCACTGGAACTTGAGGGTTTCATGAATCAGGATATAAATTTGCTAAACTGGGAACGGCATTAAATAGTAAAATAATTATCGTCATTCAAGTTGCCCTCAATTAAAAAGGGACCAATGATATGGTTTCCTACAATCCCTGTCCAAACATTAACCTGTTAAGGATATTGCGTGTGTTCTTTTATTAAAATCGTCTTCCATGAGCTCCTGAGTAGGTTCCATATTATAGGGTTGCATTTTATTCTCTTTCAATATATTTATTATCGATGTATGGCTAACATTCGATGTAGTGGATGCCTATCCACTCGAAGTATGTGGGTTTTTCTCAAACTCAAGCATCACATCTAATTTGAGTACATCACTCATTGCATTGGTAGATGCTTTTTTCATCTTCCCCACATGAACAAACTCGCGAAACTACTGTTTTGCTAATTGTTTCTTGAGATATGGACGGTAAATTAGAAAATTTCTCATAAAATAGGCGAGCTACTTCCTGTTGTGTTCGGGTTCTATCTCCGTAACCAATCATTTGTAGAACTGTTATTTTATGCATTTCCGTTAATTTAACCATTCAAAAAACTTGAAGTTAACGAACTTTGAACTTCAATTAAAATACTGACAACTAATGTAACATACAAAACAATTTGACAAGGCGTTTCAAACTAACGTTGCCACGGAAATTATTTGGTTTTTTAACCATTTAGAAAAACATTTCTATGTGTTTTGCTTACTTTATTATTATCAATACCTCAACATGAAATAAGTTTTGAGTATATTGCAATAAGTTTTGCATGTATTTTATTGAATTTCCGTAAACACATGATTTGAAATCAATCAAATTTAAATATACTTTATTGTCCGAAAATTTGCATCTTATTGACAAAGTCCAAGAAATACAATGTAGACATAAAAAAAAGTTCTGAAAAATTATAAATGTAGATTTAAATTTTTTTTTTCAATGTATAAATGTAAATATAAATTAAGTCCTAAAAATGTATAAATGAAATACCACCACCATGTATAAAGTGATAGTACAAAGAATAAATCAATTTATTGTTAAAAAAATTTGCTAAAATACTGTTCCAAACTATAATAGGGTCTATCAACAAGTAGGTTCTTCACCGCTTTTTTGTAATCAATGTTACTTATATTTGCACATCTCATTTCTAATGGTAAATGATTGAACAACTTACCACCGTTATAGTATATGGAATCCTTGTTAAATTCGAGTTTGGGATGGGAAGTCTAAAGGTATAATTGCTATTACGAGTAGCTTAAGGAGAAGAAGCAAAGTTGAACTTCAATTCATGTTTATAAATAAGGCAAACCGTCTCTAGGATAAACAGTGCGATGACTGTTGAAATTTTATTGGCAGTGAACAAGTTTCTGCAAGATTCTCTGGGTTCAACTTTACAGAGGCATCTTTGTGCCCTCTTCTGTAATATCAATACAGAAGAGAGATAGGATGAGTTGCTTGCTCCCCAAAAAGGTATTCCATAACGTAGTCGAGATTCAATAAGTGCATGGTAAACGGTCATTCCGATATGGAAACCCAACTCATTTGAAATCACTCTAACTGCATAGCATCCGGAGGAAAACTTAATTTTGAGTTGTTTAAGGTGTTTATCAATTTATATTATCTTTATGTTGCAATAAATTTGAAAGCGATAACATTTTTGAATAAATAGAGAATGACGAGACGACATTGTATCTGTCAAATTATAATTGAAATGTCTAGGGATTTTTCAGAAATATGTACAATTACCGAAATAATGAATTTATTCCATTTGGCTTTCACACACTGCATACGTCGGACTTTTATAAAATATCTACAAAAAAACTATCAACCTCATTGGAATAATGTTGTCAATGGTTACGTTTTTTTGTAGATGAGACGAACAAAAGTAATGCACGAACAAATACTACGTTTTTGTTAATATGTAGATATGGAATGTTAACACTTAACCAAACCCAGTTAATATATGTGAATAACTAAATATCTAGTAGGCAGCATTAATTTTTTCCCATAGTGGGTACCTGGAATAATACGAAGGAATAACTATAATTAAATCTTCTACAGTCGAACACAATGAGACATATATTACCACAGGAAGCGTTTTTATACTGTGATATATTGTATCCAAACCTGGTGACACTAAAACGTTAATACGTCCCACTTCAATCCTGTCTTTATTGCGAACAACGCATCGTATTGTTTGCTGGTTACTCACGACATGGAAAAAGGTGGTTGTCGCCCCTCCATTATATCTCGTTTCTTTGAAATCGTGATTATTTAAACTTTCAATGCTTAAGTAGAGGTCCTGCGCAGATTCGCTACGAAACTTACATGTGAACTCTACTTCAGTTCCAATGGGAGCCACAACTTTTGCAGGAGTCATTTCCATTTCGAGACCAACTATATGGACTATATTTCTTGGTTCTATTTTGAAAAAGAATTATTAGATCGACAGAAAAAAATATGGTGATGAAGACCGTCTGTGAAATACTACTATTCTATATCTATAAAATCTAAGTTAACTACCTACTGGATATGGCGCTGAGTTTTTGGTGAATCAAGGTAGCATGCAAAGTATCAACACTTTCATTCTGTACTGTAAATTCTGGTTAGAAAATACAAATTCACAAACTGATAAGGTTATAGTGGTCGGTAAGATCAACTAAGTAGAAGCTCTTATACAAAGTGTTCACTTTTGGAGGCATGTTGGTTGAATCACAGCCAAGTGAATGCAAATGTCAGTGATCTATTAATGGATATTTCTTCATAAACCACAATTGTTCGTTACTCCAAGTTTTGACTGTAACAAAAAGTCACCGTAACTCAGTTCATTACTAAAACCTTCTGAATTTCTGCGTAGCAGAAGCGAAATACCAAATATCAACAGCACAATTGTTGATCAGAACCTTCAAACATGTCTCTCCCACACATATGTGGTTTGGCTGCCCGGAGTTTGGCAGAGTCATGTCACCACCATGTCACCACCTACCGTCTACTGATGACCTGTTCTAGATGCAAGACATCTGCAACATTGTTGCTAAAGTTCCCTGCAATGTTCTGAATTCAGGTTAGATACTATCTATTGGCCTATCATAACTTCATTATGATTGATGAAAAGTTACTTTCATGAGTTTTTATTACAGAAAAGAACAGATCCATGGTGTTTTCTCTTGAATCATTGGGATACACTAAAGGTGGTACTTCACGCTCAGTTCGGGAAAGTTCCATTTGAGGAAAAACTGTAGGGAATTATATTATCGTTATTGTAGATGTATTATATACAAGCTAACGAAATCACTGGACGAATAGTGATCAAACGTTTTGTCCTGTATTATTAAGTAGGTACAGACGAGAACTGGTTGCAAGATGGCCGCCTAAAATGCGTCAAAGATATATTTTGCTATGATTTTTCTTCATTACATATTGAATAACTGTGAGTATGAAAGGAGTCGTGAAACAAAACTGGTTTTTTTGACTTGACGAGCCCCAGTAAAAGCTTCGCCCACTCAGAGTGAACAATTGGAAAATTTCTATGATATTTCAGCTTAGTTTATAAAAATCAAGATGTGGAATATCGTTTTCTAAGTATTAGAAACATCTATTGCAAGATAGAGATAGAGAACTTTGTAGAGCGGCGAAGTGATTGGAACTTTTAGTGACAGTGCTTAACTATACCTTGGATTGTTTAGATTCCTTTTGGCACTCCGCCAGAGGAAAGCAGCCTAAATTCTGCCAAGGAAAAGCAGGTCCTTAATAAAGTTGCTCGGTTCTAGGTATCTCGGGCCCAACATTGCGGTGTTAACTGGACGTTGGGACTTAATCGTTGGGACTCTCTACTGTGCATCGAAAACCTGTGTTTCAAATCCTGCGAGCGGCCCTCATCCTAGGGTACAGTTCAACTGTTACGTTCCTTGTTCCCGAAGACTAGCTCAGTTCACCCCCTGTAGGCCTTGGTTAGGAAAATAATTTCGCGAACCAAGGGTGAACATAAAATTTCAGAGGAACCGTGAATCCTTTCCTCTGTCTTTTACCAAGTCAGAGTCATATTAGGAAATTTTAAAATCGAGATGCAGACTTGGGCAAAACGAGCGCGAGCGGAACTTGCGAGCCATACGACAGTGCCACATCGTGAGGTCACAAACTTCGACCAACCGGAATTTTCATCAGATAATTCTTGCCGCCTGAGTGCGAGACCATCCCCTGGCACTTTCGGCTCATTTGCAAGGTGAACAGTTAGAGAAAACGAGAACTCTCAAAGGACTGAATCCTCAAAACGCGATAATATACCGGCAAGTCAACGTGTATTAAACCGTTTTGGGGCATTAAACACTTCCAATACGTTGAAGATGGATGAAGATATCTTCACCAGGAAACGTCAGGAGATGTTGCCCGAGAATCAACCTGGACCATACCTACGACAGGTAAACACCAGGACCCAGAGCGCGTCCGAATTAAGGCTCGGCGCTAGGCCAAATCTGTCGGCGTGATCTCTTATGCTGAGATCGGCCACAGAACCGAAATTTCATTTTAACTTCTATGCAGAGCAAAGTGAAATTTTTAACCGGCGGGTGTACAACCTTCGGAAGCGACGTTTTCGCCTGAATGCGAGTCAATTTGGCACACGGAGTATGTGTTACCCACGTATGTACATACACTAAGCCCAGACGTATACAGGGTGTACTGCCACCCTATGAAAGTGGAAATTCAATGACAGACGACACCATTGTTAACCTCGACAAGGAGTCTATGGAGTGACGGAGAAGATATGGATATTGAAAGTCAAATTTCGCGACGACCCCAGAAGGAAACCCTTAGAGGTTTCGGAGAAGCGAACGCACAGCGCACAGGCGCGTCACGCGTTTGGTACGAGCGAGAGGCTGGCGCCCTAGCGGAAGTGCTAGAGGGGTGAAGGTGAGTCAGGGGATCACCCTAAAGTCAACAAGGACTTGGGGGTGGCTTCATGGTGGAGCCAGTCAGTATTTGACAACCAGGTTTGATACCGAAATCATGAACCCAGAGCTAGCTGGACGAAACCAACTTCCCGTCGTATCCAGACAGAAGCTGAGACCTGAAATCCCTAGGACTCAATTCTGGGAGGCCAGCCGGCCGTTACGGCGTAGGGTAGGCGGACATGAGAGGTATGGTGTAGCCGAACACGCCTCCTTGCAAGCCCAACCAAACCCTTACGGAGGACAAATGCTTCTGGCGAAACCTAATGAAGCGTAGTCAATGATAGATTATGGGTCAATGGAACTGATTGTAACGCTTACTTCTTCACGAGAACTAGAAGCTTCAGTACATTTCAGATCAGTGCAGCTAGGAATCCTGATCGAAGACAGTTTGTTTAAAATTCTCATTGGGAATTTTGTTTGGGCATATCAGTACAGACAACCAATGACGTACATTTTCACCTGAAATACTGTCGTATACGTGTACATGCCGGAGGATGAAAAATATATCATTGTAACACATTGTACCACGTTGTTTTAGTCCTCAAGAACGCCATTTCCAGATGTAGTTCCCTGAAATATCTTGTTGATTTATTCAAAAAAGAATCAGGACACTGCAACCACTCGTCTGCGATTCAGTAATTATCTGATGTTTCTAAATCAACGAGTGTCCACCCTGCTGGTAGCTTCTGAATTAGATTTTCTAGCTAGATTGATCTCAGTGACAAACTTTCAAACATTTTTCCAACCGAACCACATTCATTCAATAACTTTCGACGTAAGAGTATAAGTAAAACAACATGAATATACACACGTTAGTGATACTTACGTCCATATTCGCACTGATTTCCATAATAATCCGGTTTGCAATGACAAATCACCCTCTGGTCCGGTCCAGTTTCACAACTCTCTTCTCTACTGTTGCACGGACACCTCGAACAAGAACCGAGTGGTCTGCTCTGGTCGATGTACAGATCTTTGTAGTATCCTGAAGCGCAAGATTCGCAAGACGATCCCCGGTACCCAGGCGGGCATCTACAAACTTCAACGCTGCTCGCTCTGGGTTTTCCTGTGTACTGGTCTACTGCCGTGTCAAGGGTTATATCGCTCAGGTACGCGGTGCCGGTGTCGCTGGACTGTGTTGCTCTGATCAGAATGGTACCGACATTGGCCAGAACGGTGAGGATGTCTTCACGGGAAGCTGGTTTGGGGCCCTGGTTGGAATCCAGGCGGAACCACTGGGCATTTGGATGCAGAGATATCGACACAAGCTGAAAGTAGTGGAATTGATCATAACACTGAAGGGATAGTATGATTAAATGCATCACAATTGAGATGTGGAGCTTAGTGAGGATAATACTAACATTGATTTGGTCAGCCCTCTGTTCCACTGAGTTACTCCAGAAAATAGTAATATCATTCCCGCTAATGATTACATCTTTGTCAGGTACGTAAGTTGCTCCGGGTCTTTGGGTGTATCTCTGTGAATACTCGAGTTTTCCTCCATACGATTTTATTTTATTACCGGTGAAGACGCTAGGAAGAGACCAGTAAAACGTCCTTCGTTGGCTGGGCAAGAAGTTGTAGCTGATTTCGTTCATGAAAGCATTCACCTTGAAATTGTCGGATATTCTTTCACGGAAGTACCTAGAATACCAAATATAAGTCGGTGAGAACAATTTTAGTTGATTAAAAATATTAACTTACTGGTCAGTCAGGATGAACTCGTTTTGGTTTTCAGTTATTTGAATAGGAATTTGTTCGATGAAGAGATTACTTTCACTACATTCTCTCGCGACTCCAGAACAGAAGCAGGATTCGCAACCATCGATAGAGCTGATATTGAGGCCGAAGGAACCTTGTCTGCAACGATCACAGTTATCGCCTTCGACATTGACCTATATATGAAAGAGAGTTTGAAGATTTAGTGAAAAACTCTAATGATTCTAATTTAATAATGAACAGTTATGATGTAGAAGGTAAGGGTGAGGAGGCAGGTGAAGAGTAACTTTTCACTTTTACTTTGCAGAAATCTTGAGACCAATTGGATTCACAAGTTATTGGATATTAAGAGTCAAAATCAGGCGAATATAACAAATATTCAATGCAGGACCTGTACAAACCAGTACAGAGAATAAAAAGAACTTGGATGAAATGGACAATCCAGATGGAACCAAGCTGTAAAAAACTGTTTTCAAACTATTGGCATACCTTACAAATACATCGTCCATTTCTGCATTCATTTGAAATTGAACCTCTAGAATCACAGTTACACGTTGGATACGGACCTTCATATTTGCATGGGATACCATTGGCTGGATCTCCAGTGTATCCGGGAAGACATTCATCGCAGTAGTCACCAGTTGTACCATTTCTACAGTTCTGTAATGATAAAGTGAACGAAATATTAGTGAGTAATCCCCGCAAAAGTTTAACATCGAGTAAAATGAAGGCTCAGCATGTTTGATGTGAATATTGAGAACGAAGATGATGTCTTACTCACCACACATAGTCCGCTTGCAGAATCGCATTCATTAGAGTATCCATTACAGCTACATTGTTCACATCTACCAAGATATAGACCATTTGGTGTTCTGGTATAACCTACATCACAATCTTCGCAAGAGAGACCTGTATAGCCAACAGGGCAGTAACATTGTTCAACTTCCAACGCTCTATCCAGTGATCCTATATTTCGATCAGTGGCAATGTCTAGTGAAACGGAAATCAATCTGAAAGTTAAATCAATGATTGAGTTACGATAAATATGATACAAGTATGACTGCTCTGTTCACCAAATTGGTGTTAGTTTGTTGCATTGCGATCATCAAAAACTTTACTGAAGATGTAGTTTTTTTTTCGATAAGCAGGTATCGCCTTCTTAGGAATAGCCCTCAAGTGTATGCAAGGAAACAATGAAGGCTCATTTGTAAAGAAATTCTCAGTAAAAACCAAATGCTACGGTCGTTCCAGATAGGGGATAGACATTGCATCCATAATAGCAGCTTCGAAATATTTCTGAACAATTCATTTACGCCTCAGACTACTTTCAATACTTCAAGAAAACTATCGATATATCTTGTAGGAGAGATACACATGTTCAATATCGAATATACGGAGAACGGCTAGCAAAAAATGTCAGAGTGGCCTGAAGGAAAGAACTTGGTGTTGTTTTTCATAGCAAAAGTGGCAAACTTGGCCCAGGTTGCCACTGAACTTCATTAATAGAAGATCCTTCACTACGTTATCTGCTATTTTTGTTATTGAATGCGCTACCAAGAAAAATTATCAACCGTTTTTTCATTTCATCGATTAGTTTGTGGGTTATCCTACCGACTGCGCTGTCTTATGTTTATCTGCTTGTATTCGAATCTGACTAGACATTATGTATAGATGCGCGGGAGCAAAATGTTACCATGAAGAAAGTACAATATATTTTTATTGATGGCACAAAAAACTTGTTGTCGAATACAGAAAATGGTGTCAGAAACCAGAAATATTATTCTAGTATACAGTCACATACATATAAGACAAATGATAGACTAGAGTATGAGTTTAAGATATCAGAGCTACTGTTTGAGTTTCATAATGTAAAATATAGTTGAGAATGTGTAGCTTGGTAGATATTTATGAAAAAACAATGCTGTCAAACTAGCAAGTGTGTGAAAATTATCCATCACAACTACATGCAAACACAATGTTTTGCCTGAACTTTAGATCTGCCCTTGTGACGTAGACCTGGTAAATCGAAGATCTTACGTTAGTAACATAATTTTGAGTTTCACAAATAAACCTAAATATTGTGAGCTTTCGAAACATACCAGTGAACATACCTACATTGAATCACTATACTTACGAAGATTCTTGAGTATTTGTGAAATATGTCGCCTTGATGTAAATCGCTTCCAAATCTGCTAATGTCATTAGAAGATGCTCTCTATCAGATACCTGACCATCACTGCGCTGCCAGTATTGTTCTAAAAGTGGGACCACAAAGGTTTGCGGGGCACCCGTACTTTGTGTTTGATTTCTGTTGTAGAACAGGAGGTTGATGTTGTTTTTCTGTAAGAAATGATTTCAATTATTTAGCCAAAATTTGTTGGTTGCTTATAGGAAAGAACAATACTCAGTTGGAATGTATATTTGTTTATAGTTCAATTTCTACGATAGAACATACTCTATTCATTTTATGACAGCTAATGCGAATACGAAACCGTCACAATGACAATCTTGAAAAAGATGTGAAAAATTCTACTGAACGGTAGGAATTCATGTAAACACATTCAACAAATCCAAAACTTACGCTGACAAGTTCTACATCTGCTGCATTATTTCTGGAACTTTGACCACCTGGTCTAGGAGTATGCCTCAATGTGTAGGTGAGATAACCGCCGTATGAAGTGATTTTGTTACCCAGATAACGAGAAGGAAGGGACCAGTAGTAAGCGTTTGGTGAACTGAAGCTATAATAAGAAATTTCCCGATTTTCTGCACGAAGTTCTATTCCTTCAGCGATAGGATTTTCTCTGTTCAAGTTGTCGACTAGTTTGAATTCTTGACTGGACGATACGAAGATGCTGGTAACCTAAAATATAATTGAATTCATTGAGTTGAACTTGCTTTGATATTTGACAATCATGATATAACCGAGGCTGGAGAGAAATTTACCTTTTCCCTGTACCAATTAGAGCTTGAACACTGCCTGGATACCCCCATACAGAAGCAAGGTATGCATCCAAACTGGTTTCTTCGGTTCAAGTAGAATGTCTCACTCTTACATTGGTTGCATGTAGGGCCATCGACCAAATTCTATAACAAATAAACTCAATATGCATTAAGCGACAACATTATTTGTGGAACAATATCAAGATTCACATTTATGAACTCACCCATAGACGAATCAAAGGAATAGCATGGAAAGTATGAAATATGTTAGGAGTTATATTGGAACTTGTCATATTTCCAGAACTTTGAGTTTTATATTTCAGAGAGATATCATCATTGAAACGGATGAATAACTATATTTCTCTTCTGATGAAAAAACAAACATTAATGTACCTTGCAACTGCATCTGCCATAAGGATCTGGTCGGCTGTCCAGTGATCCGTTAGGATCACAATATGATGGTGGGGGTTCAGTTGGAGCCAGTCGGCAATAATCTCCTGGAACTAGAGGATTACCCACGTATCCAGGGGCGCATTGCTGACAACGATTGCCTACATATCCAGGAGGACAGTTGCATAATACATTACCATCGGGTCCCAATTGGCAAGTCCTTCCGAACCTGTTGGAGAGAGATTTAGATGGAAATCAGTATTTCGAGGGGTGGAAGTTCTCATTCAAAGGAATTTTGTGAGTTCGAAAAAATCTACTGGTTCACATAAATATGAAAACTCAAAATTCCAAGAATTTAGTCTCAAGTGGTGATGTGAATGATTTTAGAATGAGAAAAATAATTCAGCACTCACAAATGGTAGTTTCTTTTTTGTATGAAAGTATTACAGAATATCTTTGGTATGGAAATTCTGCAGAGTGTATCACCATGATCATTTCACCAGAGTTTTCAGACGTTCAGCTAATAAAAATGTAATTTAAAATTCAAGACATCTCTAGATCTTTATTATTCCTCAGAATAATTCAGCACTACTAACATTTCTAACAGTTTTCTTCGAGTCGTGGTTTGGATGATTTGAGAATGAAAAACAATCAGCACTCACAAAGTCATTTGATACATATGAAGCATTGTTTTTGGATTTATGAATATATCTTGGACATACAAATTCTGTAAAGTAGATCACCGCGATCAGCCAGTGAAAAATTAAATTCGGTATTCAAGACTGAGGAGATCTCTATGATTCCTTAGAATCGTTCAACTCTGAATAATCCATTACAAATATTTTCTAGATAGAGATCAAATTACATAGGAGATCCTTTTTATACTTACTGGTTCCGGGAGTCAGTAAGAGGACAAGGACATATCTGACAATCTCTTCCGTCATTATACATTCCTGGTGGACAATTCTTAGGCTGTGCTGTACATAGGCCAAGCCATGGACCGGTATTTTGTCGCTCGTAACCATTTGCGCATCTCTGAAACGAATTTCATCAATTACATGTGCTATTTTTCTACTAAATGAATAAATATTACCTCACAAGAATTACCGGTATATCCAACAGGACAGTTACAATCTTCTACGTAATTGGCAGGTCCCAATCCTGCATTATCCAATCCCGCAGAATCCATTTCAATATTGAACAATGTTGTATTCAATATTCCTTCATTATACTGTACTTTGATTAGAATATTATCAATATCCTCTAGCACCATCATTATTTCTTCTCTGGTGGCAATGATTTGAGAACCTCTTGTCCATTCGCCTTCGAAAAGCCTCACTTTAGTATTCTCAATGGTGTTCGGTGTCGGAAGTCGGTTCAAGTGATGGGTTAAGATGTATCCGTTACCCTACGATGAGAAATATTATTTAATAGCAGTGATTGAACGAACTTGCAGAGAAATATGTACCAAGTCTGATATTTTTGGTATTGCTCCACCAACTATAAGATACGTGTTTAATTTTTATTTTATATATACTATACACATACATATTATATATTTAAATTAATTGTCATTTATTATACTATACAGGACCAATGCATTGCCAATGCATTAGATGTGAAACACAGTAATGTACTTCAAGCCTAAACATTGAAGAAGCGACAAATGAAATCACGAAAAGTCAGCAAAGATTATACTTTTTATTGTCTGAAACCATTAATTTTCTCAAGAGCTCATTTTCTTGACACAATTTCAATAAACTAAATCAGTTAAAAACTGACAAATTCGTATTTATGTTGTAAATTTCCATTCACGTATACGTATGATTGAATTATACTCACAGAAATGATGATATCGGGACCGGGTACAGGATAACCTCTATTGGAATGTCTGAGCCCAAAGTTGATGTAGCCACCATAACTCTTGAGTTGATTTCCGTGGTAACTTTCAGGCATAGCGAAATAAGGAACAACGTTTTGTTGAGCTAATTCTCCACCTCCTAGTGCAGTGGCATGAACTCCTTGGGCACCAACTAGAGATAATGCAGGTTGAGTACCTCTGAAGACGGGTTCATCTCTAATGGACACATCACCAGAAATTGGATCAATTCGAACACCAAGAAGTTTAAGAGAATCGAAAGGTGGTTGGAACTGAAAAAACAAGTTTTCATATCAATGATAGGTCTAATCAGAACTTGAACTTGAATTCCAGAGTGTTTCGAAATATGAGATCAGTACAACTCACCTGGAATATAAATAGATCAGCCGATTTGCAGCTACTGGTATGTCCGAAACAGAAACATTTGATACACTCTCCTTCGGTTCTGGCTTGAACATTGAAATATCCTGCTTTGCAGAGATCAAGACGTTTCACATTGAGAATGGTATCAGGGACAGCGAAAGTGGATCCTTTGATGTTTATCGATTCGCAAGAATAAGCTCCTTGGTCCTCGATTTGTATGTTTTCGCAAATTAGTGTTCCGAATCCATTGTTACTGGTCATCCTGCATTTGGGAGGGACGTGACCCCAGTTAAGGCGCCACACAATTTCTGGTGTTGGGATACCCACAGCTCTACAAGTTATTTCCAACGTTTCTCCTATTTTGAGATTCACCATTGGTGGCGGATTTTGAGCGATGACAGGCTTGGCTGCAATTTGAACAAATGCCATGTAAGTTGATCAATTTATTTTTTCGATATCTTCAAAGAATTAGCATCATCGACTTTTATTAATCAAAAACCGAATAGTTAACTCAGGACAAACTTACCGCAACCAACTTCGTCACTGCCATCTGCACAGTCGTTCTGCATATCACAGTGGTAGCTCTTTGGAATGCATTGGTTGTTGGAATGACAAGCGAATTGATGGTATTGGCAGGCCGATCCTGGTGGGTTGGTCACACATGCTTGTTCGTCTGACCCATCGCCACAGTCGTCATCTGAATCGCATATCCAGGACTTGAGAACGCATTTTTTGTTGGCACATTGGAATTCATTGGGTTCGCATCCATTGGGTCCTGAAATTTGACCATGGGTTAGAAATGAAACTGGAAAAATGATACGTGATGAAATTGAGATCACTTACTGTATCCATCTTCATCGGAACCATCAGAACAGTCAAATCGACCATCACGAAGTTTACTTCTTGGGATACATTGTCCATTGGAGCAGGTTGCTTCATTTGCTTTACATACTGTTGGTGGTCGAGTTGGTTGAGGTATTCCTGAAATATTGTGCTTTATAATACTGAGTATTTCCTATATTTGGATACAAATGGTTCATACAAACGGCAGATAATACTTCAAAAAGTAAGAACTTACTCAAATCCAATAATAAACACCATACATCGCCATAAAAGTAGGACGCATCAAATTAGCGAAGAAACAATAACCAGATCAATTTTCATATCTACTTCAAATTTTTAGAATTCATTTGACAAATAAAGTTCAATCAATAAAGAATGTTGGCGCATCTATAGTTCAACAACACTAATGATAATAAACATTGCTACAAATTGAGAGATAACGTTAGAACATAACATGGATATCAATAGCACTAATTCGTAATATCTCTAAGATCTCCTTGGTTCTCATTACCGAATGGTATTTCTAGAAAATATTTTAAGTATTCTCAGTGGGAACTTGAAATAGTCCAGGAGTATTGTAGAGGTACAGTGATCATAGTTTTGGGATGATATCACCATTGAACTGCAGGCTCTTCTGATCTGTAGCTTTTCAGATGACTGACTACTATGAACCAGGACCTAGCAGAGATAGAAGTTCATTGAGATTGGAATCAGAGTTCTCTTTTCAACGAAATGTTGCTCCTCCATCTAGATCACGACCCACGATACTGTTTCGTGAGATCGTATTTCATTCCGTAGAAGGTTTTGGTGATCTATGAAACACAAATTTAACTGATTCTGGTTTATCATTCACATATGTGGGACTCAATACCCAAGCATATTACGATGTATAAACAGAGTAGATGAACATTTTGACTGAAAAAATCAGATGGTTGTATTGTGAAAAGTTTTTTGGTGGTAGTTCTACGAACTACCACCAAGAAAATTTCAGTACCTAATGCAGCACATATTGAACTTCCTTATTGGTCATACTAGTTCAATAACGGGATATTTTTTTTCATGTTATTCATCAGTAAATCAAAATCGACCAAACCGTTAACCATCACTAATATTACTTACCAAATCGTGATATCAAGCAGAGAAGCGAATGAAACATAAATGTTCAATTAGCTAAGTGAACGTTTTTTTTATTGCATTTTACCTGCTGCATAATAATTTGTATAGATCGGAGGCAGAACTCCAAATTTTGAATGAAGCACCTGATGCTTTGTCAATATGATCCTGGCTGTTCAACAAAAACATCAATTTATCAAATTTGAACATTAATTCGACATTTGAGTTAAAAGTTCAAGTTTTAGCATTCTAATTCTTCTTCAATTCAAGTTTTATATGATATATTCCAACATTATTGGACACTTCAAATATAACCAAAAGATTACTAAGGAAAGATCAACTTATTTATTTTTATAATCACTGAATGATCATTGAGGAATGATACTCACTTCTGTTCACTGTCAATCTAGCAGGTACTCTTGCGCCTGGCGTATTTGGAGGATATCCAGTTGCCAAACAAAGGTATGTTCCGGCTTGGTCTAGCTGAATGTTTGGTATTGTCAATCTTCCTCTAATATCAGTTGAACCTGGTGGTAAAGGCAGACCATTTTCTCTTTCCCAATGAACTTTGGCCCTAGTCATTCCTTCATCTCTGCAGGTCAGTACTACTTCTTGGCCTAGGAGAATGGAAAGCTTAGATGAGAAATGAGGAGTCATTGGAAAGAAAATGGATTAACAAGCAAACTCTGTTAAAGTCTTTTGAAATCGTCCAAATTAAGCACGAGAGAATATGTACAATAAATACCAGCGTGATATAGCGTTGGTGCTTTGTTACATGTTGATTTGTACAGATTTAAATGAATATGATAATGTTGAGTTCACGAAGGGTGGTGAATGTATTATGAGTTGAATGTTTATTATTGAAATCCACAGTGGAAATGACTAAAAAGCAAAAAAATGCTAATTTTATATGTCACGGTTTTGAATATTTTACTTTTTTATTGGAACAGCTTGATTTAGACAATCAAATTCAAACAGTAATTTGGAAAATTTATAACTATGAAATGACACCGGTGTGAAGGTGAGGATTATGGATATTGATAGTAATCCCTGTTGTTTTAGCACAGAAATTATTCGGATTACAAAAAGTATGAAACTATTCTTCTCCAATGGAAAGACAAATCGAAAGATTATAGGTAATAGCAGGTAACAGAACTTATTTCCAATGACTATATACTATTTGACCAAAATCCATTTTTACAATATTTCGATGATGTTTCAGATATCGAACCTAGTCACTTATTCTATGGTCCAATTTCTGTATAATTCTCAATAATTACTGATTTAAATCAGAAAAGTTGAATTGTAGACTCTTCCTACAGTAATGAAAATTCACATACTTTTATAGAAGTAACTGCCCGTTGAGTAGCAGGGGGTGTCCCCTCTGTTGCGGAACGTTGTAATGGACGAGCTACTATGTCTCCTAGACCACAATAGGTACAAAGCACTGGGCTATGCAGACGACTCAGTCATCTTAGTCCAGAGTAAATATAATAATGTAGTGAAGGGATGCATACAGCAGGCCCTGAACATAATAACAAGATGAACCGAGGAAGAAAGGCTTAAAATAAGCCTATTCACCAAGAGAACTAAAACGGAGGGTCTTGGTGAAGAAATAGAGTGTCAGGGGGGGGTCAAATATCTAGGAATGATTCTAGATTCCAAACTGACCTGTAATCAACAATTGGATAGGATAGAGAGAAAAGCGGTGGTAGCACTGATGCTGACCAGACGCACCTACGGAAAAACATAAAACCAAACATGGTATATTGGCTATACATAATGGTGTTTAAACCCATGATAAAATACGCATCTCTGGTCTGGTGGCCAGTGATGAAGGCGACTGCTATTAACAAATTAGGCAGGGTGCAATGACTAGCCTGTTTGGGAATAACGGAAGCAATGGAAACTACCCAACAGCTGCATTGGAGACACTCTTGAATCTATCTCCTTTACATTTTATGATAATGGGGGAGGCTAGGATGGCCCAATTCAGACTGGAAAATCTACCGAGCTATAAAGGATCGGACAAAACAGAAATTTTGGAACTAGTGGAGGAGCACATATCAAATACTTATGTGTACGTACCATATGACACCGAAGTACACCTTCAACACCAACTTCACGACCAAAATCCTAAGCCGTGAAAAGTGGATATTACCAAAAACCTATTCAACGATTGGACCTCCACGAATTTTCAAATCTTTGTTGAAACTTTCGAGTGCTGTTATATTCAGTTACTTGTATTTCGAATAGTTTCTGTTCTATCGTTTCATGTGTCACTTTATGTGAATGATAATATGAGTTATAATTAATAAAAAGGCATTCAACTGATGATAGTCTGTAAAGCGTTGAACAAAAACATAGGAACTTCTGAAAATTCTCCTATTCAATGTATACAGTTCGTAGAATTTTCAACGGAAAGAACTTCAGTTATTGAGGATATTCAATGAAATATTATGTTGATGTATGAGTGGATATTGAGGTCTTTGAAAGAAGTGTGATTTTTCGAGTAAGACGACGTGCAGCTAAAATGTTTCAAAGACCTGTTATCCACGAATACTTTCAACTTTTTTCAATAGTACGCCTTGGAATAATCAGAAAAAAAATTTATAATTTATATCTGTTTTTGTTGTCAATGAGAAATTCAAAAATTTGTTTGGAATATGTCATATGATTAATTGTTGCCACAAAAAAGATTTCACTTGATAATTGTTTGAAAATCAATTATAAAGTTAATTACTCAAATTATTAGGCAGAATCGCTTTTAATACCTCAAAAAACAAAAGACGCTCGTGAATAAAAGAACTGAAGTATCAATACTTCAAAATAATACCAACTGTACTTTCCATATTCAGTTGAAAAAATAGTCAATAGGATACCAATGAAAAAATGATGGAAAGGAAATATAAAATATTAATACTATGAATCGAAATTATGGCCATGAAGAATATGCGCAGTTTCACACCTCCCCCTTATTTGGGAACTCTTACTCACCGGTCTTATACGTGACTGCTCCGCAAATACAGAAAACATAAAACATCAGTTAATTCGTACACAATGACAGTAACATGGACAAAGGATCAGCAAATAGTGGATGTATTTATGAAATTGCTTTGTGAAACAAGATCTATTTGAAACAAATATTTCCAAAACGTGTAAAATTACAAAACTTCAATTTTTTCTAAAGTATTTGAATTTTTATCAAAACAAAATTCGTCATTTTCCTATAATTCTTCATAGAATGAATTGAATATCAATCATAATTATCGTTTTAATGAAATGGGGAGATATAGTTTTGTTTTCTATCTATGAATATAAATATTTTTTTTTATTAGCAGTTTAAGCTTTATTGGGTATATTTAAAAAGTAATACAAATTATGAATCATCAGAAGGAAAACATAATGAATAATTGTGTATTTTCATAATTCACAAACAATTGAGAAGACAATAAGTAATTTAAAGCCTCACTGAAAGTCTAACATTCAGTAATTTGAAAGGAAACATTAACTTGTCACTTCAACAAAATCACAAATATCGAAATGGGATGTATATGAAATTATTCTCAAATGGGCTGAATTTTTCTTTTTTTTTTTTCTTTTTTATAGTACGTGGGCACACTTGAAGACTGGCTTTTT
>WOGR01001133.1:319-21037 GCA_015342045.1 Leptinotarsa lineolata
CTATTATTATTTGGTCGGAAACAGTGTCTACCATCCCGTCCAATCTCCACATTTTCTCTTCTTCCTTGTTCACATGGGCATTAGCCTAATCTTCTTTCCGTATCCATTCCATTGCGAATTCTAATAAACGTTGGACATCAGAAATTTCATATGTCACGTTTTCACGAGCTACGTAACCCTTAATTTGGGTCCAGATTAATTATATCGGGATTAACTCGCAATGGTAAGGTACAAAATTTTTCTGGCACTCGTCCAATTCATTATTTTTTCTACCACGATAATGTACTTTTGGAGCTAGCCCAATCCCAGTCACCTTTTTTTCACGTAAAATACGTTCAATTGTCGACACGAATATTCTTTTAAAAAATGAACACTGGGCTACAGCTTCCACTGTACGGAGTGTATTTTTCGAATTTTCGTACACTCTACAGACAATCTGTTTTTCTTCTAACGACATAAACTTCCGCTTTTTTTGTACATCACTTGGACTTGCTACGGCATCCATCTCAATACTATGAAAATAATAGAATTCAATCGTATTATTCAGTTATTTGTCAGTTGTTTACTTTCCTCAAAAACTATTGCAAAGTTGATGTATTTTGAAAAACAAGTATCGGCCAACTCTATCTCATATTTCAAATTTTATAAATATAACAGTCTATTCAATGAATATAATAAAATATATTCAATATATACAAAACAAAGTCACCTTCACAAGAAATAGAACACAAGCCTATGGTAGATAAGGACGCTTAATACTGAGGAAACCGAATGACAGTTATGGCTTTTTAAGGACGCAAATATAATAGACCTGCGAAGCGTTGATCAGTTTACCGATGTTTCAAAGTATTCAACGAACTGTTTCACCTATTTGCTCGTAAATCCTATTGATATGCAGAAGCTATCTTGTTACGGAGGGCAAATTTTATGGAATCATCTTACTTTTCAATTATTTACAATGGCGATTCATAGACAATAAAAATGACCCCGGTAAGAATTCAGTTTTAACATTTAACATTGTTGCCGTTAGCTCTCAGTTCAATTTGTATATGAATTACCTTCAAATGAAAATTGTTTTACCATAATCGCTGAACGCATCAGGGTTTTTAGACATCTTAATCAATAACAACAGCTGCCAAGCTAGTACAATAATCTCCGTTACTAGGGTAACACGTTGTGGATTATTATCTACATGGTCAATCACAAAAAAACCTTAAATCGAAAAAAAACTGAAATGCGTTTTTTTCTCAAATATTTTGTTCCAATTTCATTTAAAAAAAAGAATTGCCGTGAATAAGTTTTATCTCCCACACGTTACAAACTTTCTGTAACCTGTGAATACTGACTTTGAAGCTATTCCAACCCTCCTTCAGTTGCAAAGTTACGAATTATCATTTTGCTAGTTTTCAATCCATACACCAATAACCCAGCAACCGGTTATCGAAATTCAAAATAATATAGGTAGAAAATGGAAAAATCTTTTGATGAAGGGTCACAAGATTCCTCTTTCTATCTAAAATAAGTTTAATGCGCCCTCTCTGAGGCAAAAAGTGATGGAAATATTTTTTCTGATATAGATTTTGTACGACTTTGATATCTTGCCCCGTTCGGACATTTATATTACTCAAAGAATCTTTGGTTTTTTTTTCGAGTTATTTATATAATTATATGCACAACGAGTTTCTATGTTTCTGTATATATTCACTGATGAGGTCTATAACATATCGAAACAGCGCTTTGATTTTGGGCTCTAGATTCAACTAGCTGCTTCGCAGAGAAAGTTCAAGTGTTCGTTCGTTCGACGACCTGTGTCGAAACTTAGATTTGTAACGGACCTTTCTTGGAAGACTCGTTTATCTCTGATATTCGTGGAGTATCTTCTGTCGATCCGATAGAAGTACGTGGAAATGATATTTTTTTCAATATGTTTCGGAAATTAAATAATCATAATGTATAAGTTTTTTCTTTCATTTCATTATGAATTCAATAATTTTTCACTGCAATGACCTTTTTGCAGATATCTTAAAAAAACACCCTTTGACCGATACAGAGTTATAACTGAGATAATCAGTTATAACTCTTACAGTTTGAATCTTATCACTCTGGAATTCGGTACAGGAAAGACGTGAAACGCAATGGGACATACTGATCGTAGAATAATATCACTAATGAATTCCATGAAAATTATTATTAATCATATAAGTAAAAGAAATTGATGTTTTGCATAGTGGAAAAATCAGACTTCTGCAATTTTGTCATCAGATAAAAAGCAACTAGGATTATATAAGTCAAATATAGTAGCTATACTTTCTTTCCTTGGGTGATGCTTTCATCTGCATACAGGAAATATGAAATTTTTTTATGTTTGCGAATATAATAATCTAATAACCGGTTTCGTTACGTAAGTGATTTTAATAATCATAGCGTCATTCAACTTTTCTCTATTCCCTTCGTGAAAACTATTTTCATTAATTGCAATAATTGAAAACGATAATCTTTTTAATTATTTGTCGAATGTAGAAACAATGAATTTCAGTAATGAAGGATCTACTGTCGTTGCTCTCTTGCAGAAACTGGTTTAAATTGCTCCTACACGGTCTAATTATCACAAAATTATGTGTATTCGGTCGATAATTAAAACACATTGCATAAACTGTTGAAGCAAACATTGGCCTGAGAACGTGAGGAAATAAATTGCAATGCACAAAACGTACAGACGGATTTCGTTCATGAATATAGAGCGAATAATTTTTGATTCAATCTTACGTCAATAGCTCGATGAGGAAGTTGAAGAAAACAATATAGTATAATTCATTTTGAAATTATTCATATATAACCACTCATGTGAATTGAGAACTGATTTTCAGTTTGGCCTGAAGTAGCGAAGCCTCTGAGAAAAAAGTAGTTGAATTGAGGAAATGAATAAAAATAGATATGAGTAGATATACAGTGTAATTTCAGTCAAAACAAGTTAGCCTGAGTGAGACTGTGAGAAGTCGTGAAACACTTTAGTTCCCATGGAGACACATTTTCACATGAAAATCGATCTTTTGTCGGCCATCTCCTTTCCATTATAACCTAACACATGGGCTGAAAAGTCTCGGGCCTAAGGAAGAAAACGTGTTTTTTTTGTTCAAAATTGGATTTATTCATCAATCTTATCTCCATCAAGAGCCACACAATCATTCTAGCGCCGCTCTAACATTTCACTACCACTTTTGTAGAAAGATTCGTCTTTTGCCTCAAAATAGGCCTCAGTTTTAACAATAACCTCTTCATTCGAGCAAAATTTCTTGTCAGTAAGCAGTTTTTCGAGGTCTGCGAACAGGAAAAAGTCAAATCAGTTAAAAAAAATTAAATTTACTTGTTCAAATGTTTGAACTGGGAACTATAAACTTGCATATAGCTTTCGAAGAGGAAGAATATTGTAGTTTTTATTTGAGAACAGAAAAATTAATATTAGCCCATCATATGTTGCAACAAAACCATTCCATAGCCTTCAGTTCAATAACATTAGTTAGACAAGTTAACAACAGGCATCTAGATGCCAATGGGAGCTTAGAGATAAGTCATTATAATAATATAAAAAATAACGATGGTAGATTAATACTAAATAGTTTTACTATATAACCTGTTAAAATAATATTTTAGTCATCAGAATTACCTGACTAGTGGATAAGGCAACACTATAAAAACTGACTTTGAGACAATAAGACGCGGGTAGGGGATACTTAGGAGAATTGTGACAATTTTCACTTCAAGGGACTTCTCTCGCTCAAAACCATTCCATAGTGAAGATTTATGTGACTTAATGTAGCACAATTCCTTCACTTCACAAAACAATTATCGAAGTTGATTGAATTATCATGGTTTCTGAGAATATCAACTAATACAGAGACTACTCCTTCTGTCACAACTCTCCTATCATCGAGGTTAACTGTGACAGGTACCGGGGTGAGTTTTGACAGCTTTGTATTTGGTGGTGATGAAAATACATTAGAAACAGAGGACTCTGGACTGTAGATGTGGATGTAGTAGATTCAATGGCATTATCATTCAGAACTGAGATGAATTTCTGGATAACATAGTCTGATTTGTAGATGTACCTGGAATAATGGCTTTTGCTTCATCATTATCTACTGTGTTGGTGATGGAATTTGGAGTTATGGTGCACAATTTCTGAAACATATCGCTCTAGTTTTAGATTGGGACGCTCAGTGACTTGACTTTGATGTCAAACGGCTTTTCCAAATATGTCTGTGTTAACCGGCCATGCTCCAATTTCAGCTAACTGATATGTGACCCTGGTTTCTTTCGTAGTCAGCCCATAATCAGATGCTGCACACGTTGAAAAAGAATCACTTAATATATTCTCCTCCTCTTGTGTTGAAAAAATGTTAAAACCCATCGATGGTGTCTCGCCTACTGGGGTCGCTTGATAAGCCTCTTTCTTTCTAATGTATCTTGACGAAGTCATGTATAGTTTATATTCTAAGAAGACGCAGCATCTCTTATACTTCTACCTTTCACCTCAAGTCAGATCGTAGATTTCGCCACTTACAGTTCTTTCATCAGTCTTTCGTGTATCGTTATTAGGCACTCTGAAACTAAAAAAGTACGAGCATTCAGCTTGCACCATAAAAATTCAGTCAGATAGGAAAGTTGTGACAGGCTTTCACAACCCTCCTAGGTGCTCAAAATGGCGACTTGATCATGATATAAATTCAATAAAAAATTCAAAGGAAAACTTACTTTCCATATTTTTTCGCACAAGAACCGCTTACTTTTGCACAGGCACCGCTCTTAGAGCGCCTTGAGGATTTTCTTGTAATGCTTGTGTTTTATCCGTGAAAAAATATTTTTGTGTACACATTCGTCGTAATCACGAAACCGCTTCTCGTGCGACGCCAGCGTGTACTGAGTCAAATAGTGCGTCTCTAAAGTAGCAAACGTGCGTTGTTGGCATCTCGTTAACTATTGTCGATAGGGAAAAATCGTCTTTGTCACAACTCTCCTCTGTCACAACTCTTCTTGGTCTCTCCTACCTGATAGACGTATCTAAGGTATAAATAAGGCAAAACATGTATGTAGAATTAGTTTATTCTTCTTCTTGAAGATGATCACTTGGTGATTGAAATACATGTCAAGGTATTGAAAATAACCGTTTGATGTTGGGATAAAACTCCAGTAAGAATCATTAACTGAAATGTTGTCTTGATTTTACCTATCAATGTAGGCAGATGATATTTTAAGAAGCTCAGCGACTATTACATGTAAAAACTTGAAAATTACATATTCAGTACAACATATCGAGAATGTGATATTATATAAGGAGATACTCGAACTTAGCGCTGATGAGAAGCTGAAGGTGGAATTTAAAAAAGAAATGAAACATTTTGGCTGCAAGCAAAAATAGCCGAAAATTCTACTGTAAGGAATTGCGAGAAAGCTATTGATAGCATTTCCCACGTCGAAAAAGTCTTCATGTCGTTACAAACTTTTCAACAAAAAAATGGGCAGATTGAATTCACAGAACGGGGAGATTTGCGGTTATTCCTAACAGAAATGAAGTCAAATATTGATAATTTGCTGTCAGTCCGTCAAGTACATCTTTCCCATTGAAATTATTACTATTTTGTCATTGTCGTTTTAGTGTAAACGTGTTATATTAATGTAACATGTTGTGAAATAAATACATATTTGAATGAACAACACAAAAAAATATACAAGTTTAATTATTTTTGCCACACTGAATGGGGAGTTTTCTAAATAAAATAAGTAATAATTGATTGGTTTCTTGTGCTGTAAGTAGATGTCAAGGAAGAAAAGTAGGATGGAATCACTTTTTTATCGACCAACTTCAATTTTTTGACATCCACTAACAGTACAATCAATCAATTAATCAATTCTCAGCCGCAACGTCAAATGTCCACAATTAGATTTAATCTTCACATTTTTTGTCGAGTTTTTGGAATATGGTAGAAATGTAGCTGCAGGGGGTCCAACAGATCCAACAAAATTTTGAAAGTGGTCTGTGATAAAAAGTTTGGGAACCTCTGATCTAACGGAATGACGTTGTTATTTTCTGGCATATCTTGATCAAGTATTGAATGGATATGGCCGATACTTGATGAAAATACATATAAAACTAATGCTTAGAATTATTTTGATTTTCCCTATGAAAGGTTCAGAAAATCGCGACACGCGTTTCGCTCTACAATTACAGGAATGGTTCCATAATATTTTTACACAAATTTCCAAAATCTTACAAAATCAAACTTTTCGGTCGCAATCATTTCCAAATCATTTTCATTTTGAAAGGATGAAAAATTCTGAAAACGTATATTCGACTCGCTCCTGATGCTCTACACTCTAGACAAATCAGTCGAAGACTACTTATTTTCCATTAAAGTAGCTGCAAAATTAATTCATATATTTTTAACTATTCCAGAATGCTTATATTGTTTGTTATCAACGTTGCCAGTTTCTATGGATTGATGTAACAATTTCTGTCTGACTTTCCTGCAGGATGATTTTCGTTGATTAGCAGTGGCCTTAGGGATTTTCCATATTCGTGAATTTCATCACCATCAAACAAATTTTGCATGTTCGTTGTACAAACTCAAAATCACAAAATAATGACTCAAATTCAAAGAGAGCAAAAATGAAAAACTGCAATGATGAAACTGAGCTGACAGACACTATTCCGTAATAATTTCACAGTGAGTATCAACAACTTCAGCAGTTACTGGGTTATGAAATCCAGTACCATATTTTGTACTACTAGAAATTTCCCATAGTGGGTTCTTACATTTGTTAATTTCTTCAATGTCATTCAATAATGCTCAATTTGAATATTTCGAATTGTGAAACTTTTCAGGTTGATATTCTAGTTTGGAATTGAATAGAAAGTCAAGAAGTATTTGAATTTTGTTGTTGTAATGTCAAAAGTGTTACAGGTTTGGGTAGAGAATTGAAATATTTCCAGATTATGAAAAATGAGAAATGAAACTTTCTATGTTTTTTCACCACTTTCATTTGTAACTATCGTTACTGCAGTTTCGTCCTATGAGGGAGGTCATTTTCAAACTAGTAGGTACAATATGGTATTGGTTGATTTTCAGAATCAGTATAGATGCAGAATAGAATGAATATATATGATTTTCATCACAATATATATGATTCTCCCTCACTTTTCAAGAACGATCCTAGTCATCCAAATATTTCAGAGGTCTTTTGTTTCTTGTTGTATGTCTGTAATGTTTCTCAACAAATAGTGTTATAGACCTTGAATCAATTGATTCACTGATTCAAATCAAACGATTCTCGATCACTTCATTAGTTTCAGAAGCTTTCGAACATCTGAAAGCAGACATCGCACAATCCATAGTTACGTCCATTGAAGAAAATATGCCATTCACACTTTCACAAAAGGAAAGGCCTGCTGCATTCTATTCCAGAACACTTTACGAGAGTGCAAAACGGCATTCAGCTGTAGGAAAACAAGCGTATGCCATTGTTGAAGCTCTCAGAAAATGGAAACATTATCTTATTAAAAGAAATTTACGACTATTTAACGACCAAAAATCAATTTCATTCATGTTTGACAATAAACTTAGAGGAAAATCAAGAATGATAAAATTCAGAGATGGCGTTTGGAACTCTTCCGATGCAATTTCATATACCGAGCTGGAGAGGACAATGACATAACCGATGTATTATCGAGAGTCTGTGCTATCGCTAGCAAAGATTTGTCAGAGTTGTTGAATATCCATCAATCTCTTGGTCACTTAGGCGTTATACGTCAACATGTTCTGTTTGAGCTGTAGTCAAGCCTCGTTTCTACAAACCACAAGGTCAATCAATCAAAGCAACTGTACCATTCGAAGGTTTGACTTTCGATTTCAAAGCACCATTACCGTGTACATCAAGAAATCGATACCTGTTGACGATACTTTCCACGCTATTTGGATTACCTAGTTATATCCATTCTTATCGTGGTTCTTTATTTATGTCTTCAAAACTCAAAGGAACTTTTCAATCGGAAGGCATTGCCACAAGTGGAACTACAGCATATAATTCTCAAGACAATGGCCAGTGTGAATGGAATGGAAGTATTTGGGAAACAATTGAGTTGGCTCTTCATTCCAGATGATTGAAAATATCCCAGTGGGAATCAGTGTTGCAAGAAGCATAACGTACATTATCGAAAATCTGCTAATGGAAAATCAATGCCTCCTTGGAAAACAACCCTTGGGACTGTATTTATTAATAGTCGTTTACGAACTGATGAATATGAGCCCTTAGTAGAAGAAGTCGTATTGCTTGAATCGAATTCAGATTATCTGTACGTTGAATTAGCCTACGGCAGAGAAACAACTTTTTCGAACAAACATTTAGCATCACGAGGTGAAGAGGGATATCTGAAACAAACCGTCCCTAATCATCATTCTTCTCCAATTGGCACACATCAATAGTCTTTATCAAATCAAAATGATACTGAAGATTGTTCGAACATACAGAATTCTGCAGATGATATATCTTGTGAACAAATCTATTCAAGGTAAATAACACATTCCAGACATACCACAAGAAACAGACGACCTCCAAAATGTTTGGATGACTACGCTCTTGAAGAGTGAGAGAAAATGTGATGAAAAATTAAACTTTCTCTGTTTTTTACCACTTTCATTTGTAACTACTGCATTTTCGTCCTATAAGGACATTTTCAAACATATACAAATATACAATAAAAAGTTTGATGTGTAAGGACATTTTGAAATTTATACATTGAACTTTTCAATGTATAAGTTTGAAAATATTCTCATAAGACGAAACTGCAGTAACGATAGTTACAAATAAAAGTGGTAAAAAACATAAAGAGTTTCATTTCTCATTTTTTATGATGATCTCTTACCACGTAGTAACGGCTACATCCATCAATTCATCAAAATCATAAATATTTATTTTTTTCTGCATCAATAGTAATTCCAGAAATCATAGTTGTCATTATTTGTGATATTATTATACCATGTTGTATTTTGTTGAATAGAAAATTCTAAACTTTTTCAAAGAACAAGTGAACCCGGAAAAACAACACTGCATATTCATTCATAAATCAGCAATCAACTTGCCCAGAAATTATTCAACGTCCCTCCAAATTTCTTCAAAAATCACCACATAGATTGTCAGAGACGTAACTGACAAAAATTATTGAATGTTTTTAATGTTTTACCACCTAGTAATAAGTGAGTCACATGAGTAATAAGTGAGTCAGGAATTATCGAATGCAACTATGTTATCCAGTAACAACAGCGGAACCAATATTATACTCTAATGGAAATCACAAATCACTTTCGAAAAAAAATTTTTTCAATAACTACAATTGTACCATAACCCTCGTTACTGCTAATCAAGAAGTTTTATAATTATCAATTGAAACTTGATAGAATATTCGGGAGCACAAAATATATTCAACTATATGATACTGAGTTGCCAAAATTTATTTATTTTTTTAAACAATTCAGAGAATGCACTAACATTTGTAAAATCAAATACGCTACACAACACCGAGATCCAAGCTAGGAATTCGAGAAAGATGATGAAACATTTTCCTATATTATATAATGAAGGCAGGAAACAAACTCATAATTGCTAACATTATTTCCTAAAAACTCCTCCTCAATATTTCGTCTGTTTCCTATTCTGATCAATAATTTTTCCACAATCGACTGAATTAACCCTTTCTAATACTTGAAGAAAATCAATGCACTGTAATCAAAGATACACCTATCAAAATCGAAAAGTTTCCTCAAATCCAGCAGTTATTCCCAATTCTCTGATTGTGAAGTTTTTTTTTTTCATTCATTCTAAGTTTGCAGCTTTTGCAAGCAGCAACAAACCGATTTCGGTTTTCGGCCCTGCTATTTCTGCACCTCTGTCAGTAGACGAGATTTTTAGAGGCGACAGCTTGCTCGCAAACTTTGTTGAACCAAGGTTTACCGCTAGAAGGTCATTTCATTGATAAAGAAATATATATATCCCTGGATGATCGAATAACTTTCAAAAGCACAAGTTGATGATTCATTGAATCTGAAACGAACATCTATCCAGGGAAAATTTCGGAAATTATCTTGAACATCCTCCCGCTCAGCAGATCTGTAATGCCAAACTTTGCGCGGCTTATATTGTTCCCCAACATTCATCGGTAATGAGTTTGTGAACAGAAGATTCCAATGGAGACTTTACGGTGACTGTGTGAATTTTTGAATTGGTTGTCTGGTATAGATTGAGAAGACTAGTATATTCTCCATCGCGATCAGGTATCCTGGTTGGCTCATTTATAATCTGAGTAAGTCCGCTGCTCATTGCAAAAGCCTCAGTTTTGCGACCTCATTCATCGTTGTTATTTGAAAATTTGAACCATTTGATATTGTGGACATTGAAGTCACTGAATAGGGAAATTTTGTCACTGGAATGATCGATTTTCACAAAGTCAATGATGTTTGCAAGTAAAAAAATAATGCTCTGTATTGAATTATATACTTTATGAGGTACTTTTGTTCTTCTTGTACAAATACTCATGATTTGCTTTAAATCAAACAGATAATTTTCAAGTATTTACCAATTCCGAGAAGATTTCACAGAATTTTCACTAGGGCTTGTTTAAAACTACCCTACATCTACTTCAGTTCACATACGAAATCCACAAATGAATCGCATTACAGCATTCATTATTATACTCATAACACAAACATTCTATACTTGCTTTAATTAAAGTCGACGTGGAACTTATTAAGCAGCTAAACGTTCAACAGTGAAATCATTCTGTCTGCCCGGTAATGTATGCAACCAACAAATCAATAACATTTTGTCTAACATATTGACTGAATTTGTTCATTGTACAAGATGAAGAGCAGTGGTTGATTTCACTAGAGACTTTTTGTAATTCAGTGAGAACGTCGTAAATTGATAAATATCATGCACAACCGTTAAAAAAATTCAGTAATCATATATTAGAAAATGTATATGGAAAAAATAGGATTTTCATCAAAATTCATCTTCCCAAAGTCAAATGATAAATTTATTTTTCATTTGATTTTATTCACTTATCAATTGACTTTCTTCTCAAAGCCAATTATTATCAAATAAAGATGTTATAAAGCTCGATGTATGTCTTTTGATACCCTATGCCTTCGCCACATTGTAGAATAAGTTACTTCACCAAATCACATTGAGCTGAAGGATTTCATGAATACTCTGATAAGATGAATGAAAACACTTTTTTTTGTCTAATTTCCACTACGTTTATTTATTCTTCGACCGGTTCCGGGGTTCACCCCGTCATCAAGTAAAACTTAGTGATCATGAATTTTCACAAAATAAACAAGTCATCAATTATACAGATTTCATGAATACATATTATGTTGTGATCACTTTTTTATAATTACGGTTTTATTGATTACAATATTCAGTCGAAATCACAAAAAGTGTTTCGTCACGGTATACCAAATACGAAAGTTCAACTTCATATAATGGGTTGAATGTTAGTTTCTACAACCTCCAGACCGTAAGTATAACATGGAGAATTCGGTTGTGCTTTGCCTCTATTAGATTAAATTGGTAGATCTGCCGTTTTCTACATAGGGTGAATCCAAACTTTGAAGATTCATTATCTATTTCTCAAACTTGAACACATTTTATATTATCTTCTGTTTTTTTTTGGGTAGGTATATAACCTTCCAAAATCTCAAAAATAAAAGCTTAACCAATAGAGATTTTGCTGAAGTGTTATAAAGGGAAACTGAAAAGTTCACTTCGTTAAGTTACCGTGTAATATAAATCAGTGAATAGTCCAATTAGTCAGTAACTTGTCGTATTCAATCAAATACTAATATTTAGCTTCCTTTAGTAGTCGACGTTTCCGTTTCCGTCGTAGTTTCCATCTTCAAAACATAGATTGCACTATAAAACTCTCGCCTCGAACTAGTTCCTATGACTGAGCTTTCATTTTTCAGATTGAAGAAGTTTATATACCCGAAAAACATACAGTAGAAAGTATTGGGTCCTCCACAAAAAAATGTCTTTCAAGGAACATTCTTTATTATTTCTTTTTTGGAATAATTTTAATATAGGGTTCTGGAAGTACTGCATAGCTGAGGCTATTCGTAATTACATACTAAACGAGTCGTTGTTCAAATTGCGCTAAATTTGAAGACATTACCATATAAACTTCAACTATAGTTATAGAAGTGCAACTTCCAGTATTAGTTATGACATGTCAAAGGATTCAATAACATTTTTTTGTATTCATCAACTCAGTTGAAGTGACTTTTGCTCGGAGCTGCATTCAGGAATATATTTTCTAGGACTATCGCGTGGGTAAACGAAGTGGTTCAAAACCAATCACAGAACCAATCACAGATAACCATGTTTATGAATTACTACCCTTATATATGAGTAAATTCATCACTTTAAAGTTGTGTTTCGAATATTTTCTAATGCAAGTAATCCTCAATAATTCATCTATTTCAAAAGATGTTCTCAAATATGAAACCTTTTTATTCAATTCTTAGTTTCTAACAAAAAACAAAAAAGAAAATATAGAGTGCGGCGAAGGAATCGACATTTTTCTGTGGAATAATTAGCTGAATTCTGAGCTTGAGTGCCAGGTAGTTGTCTCAAATCATCAACAGTTTTTCCACCAACCACTCAACATTCGAACTATTCCAAATAGTAAAGAATTACGAAGTAATGTAATTTTCATTGAATGCGTTTTTCAGGTTGCTTAATGTTATGACATTAGATAATAATACTTCGATTTGAAATATCCTGCACGGAAAAATTCTTATTTTTGAATGTCCTTATCACGATTCATAGAAAAAATCATGGTGTTTCACCTGCAAGAAATGCCATTAGTCGTTCGAATGACTCTTAGTAAATTTCATTCTCATAAATGATGGCCACATTTCTCACTGGTTGAATGATATGCTATTTTAAAAGTAGTTATATACACCCCAATTTCTACTGAAGGAATCTAACACCTGACAAGATATTTCAGTTGCGAGAAGAATTATTCCGGATAATCAACTGATATTGATTGATAAGGTTGAATTTCAAAATCATTCTTCAGAGTTGAAATACAATTCAGATGATTTCAAATACAGAATATTTGATATTTACATATATTTAGCAGGTAATATTAACAGATTCAATTCACAAAAGCAAGACATAATGATAGGGAACAGCAATAGTATTGAGAGTTCCATGTTTTTGAAATGAGTTTGATTTCAATAATGAATTGAATAGATTTATTGTAGTTCCATATCTTCATATGTGTTCAGAAACAAGCATGTTCCCAGAAACGAGAACTGTAACATTTTCTCGACGTGCGTTACACCAACTGAAATAGTGTCTCAGGAAATGAAGTACACTGATGAGTACTCAATCTGCTTCATCTCATCAAAATATGGAACGAAACTGCAATACCTTCTTAACGAACTTTTTACCAGTCAAGTTGGAGTCTTGTAGACCGAAGTAGACCGATAAGTCTATTTTATTCCATCAGGAGAAAAAGTAGATGGCAACTTGGTTGGTAAAATGCGCGTCGAAAATAATGTTGCAGTTCTGTTTCGGAGCTCTGTCTGTTTCGGATTCATTTCAAGCCAGAGGTTTCAGTTCTTCATACAAAGGTAGAGCATTTCATATTCATTCCCATTTCCGAAGAGAATTTCTTCCGATGAAGAAATATTTCTCATAGTTTTAGCAATATCATCACATTGAAAGTGCGTGAGAATGAACATTGAGATTACTTCTGAAATAGATAATTACAAGATCAAAATTGTCAGAACACATTTTGAAATCAGACGGTGTCATAAACAAGACAACAATACCCAATGATTGCCAATGAACCCAACTATAAGAGACGTTAACTCAAAGAATCAGCGTATTTTCTTACCGTTTCGTAGAAAAACGTGGAGAGTGACGACACAGCAACAGACTGATGTCAAAGAACACTTTTTACTCATCGAATGTTCCGGAAATTAATCAACAACATTGACAGTTTTAACATTTCAAAACTCTAACACATTCGTCGAGGAATCGATGAACTAAAAATTGATGATATAGGTACTTAGATTGCCTTTTTGGATTATGAAAGTGGAGGCAGATTTCAGACTCCAAAATGTTAAGATAAGTATCTATATCATTTCTTAGTTTTTTTTCTTAGATAGACAAACTTAATAGATATGACAGTTACTGTGAAAAATGTTTTGAATTTACATCCGAAGAAAATCGATAGAATATCTTGATGATGTAAACAGTTTCGTCAAAGTCTGCTCATTTTTCGTCGAGGAACCCCAAGCAATTGGTGCTGAGAAATTTTAAATAGATTTGGTTACAATATTACTATGTTTTTCGTACAAAGTTAGGACGGCGGTGCTATACTTCCTGATTCCTTTAAGATTTAACGGAATAATGGAGATATCTAACTTTACGTTACCTAGAGATGAAAAAGGGAACATCTCCCAAGTATTCCAATCATGTCTCAATCAAGCTAACACAAGTATCAAAAAAGGGGAGAATATTTAAAATGTATTCGAGTGTACCTGTACTTGGGTAAAATTTCAATCATTCCATCGACAGGATGTGGTGGAATGAAAACATATTTAGTTTGAACACCTGAAGTGTATTATCGAATCTGACTTGACCAGCAAGTTAGTTTTTTACAAATCATTCAAGAATGTTATGGAGAAATTCTTTTCGAGTAGGACTTGCAGTAGATGTTTTGGCTTAAATGTTTTTTGAGAAATGCAACTTGGTATTTTTCTAATCTTTTTTTGAATGGAGGAGAGGAGAATTGTAACATTTTATAGAACCAAATTTGAATATTTGAAAGTTCTGAAAGCCTAGATATCATTACTGAGTAAGATAAAACCGATCGATTGGGGAATTTTCGGATTATATTTTCGAATGAACCAAATAGACCACCCAAAACATTTTATTCCATTCTATCAAATGCCACATATCGCTTCTGCAGAAAGTATTTCAAGATATTTCAGAAGTGAGAATGATTGAATTATGGACAAGATGTAAATTACTATCACCAACATTTTTGATAATGCTGAATGGAAGAATGTCGAACATCTTTTGGAAATATACGCAGATTCAGAAAACTCAGTATTCGACTTCATCGGAGTCTCTCTAGTAACTCAGTGAAAAGAAAATATTCGTAACCAGCTGTTACAGTTATTCCATCATATTTTTTAATCAGTTATATTTCAAATATTGATGAAATGGACCCGGAAGTTTTCAACTAATTTATCAACATTTTGGGTTCTCATTAAATTGAAAAATCAACTCTTCTCTGAAGAGTTATGCAAATTTTGTTCCCTTGTTATTTGTTTTTTCTTTCTGCAGAAGTTTTCTACAGAAATCAATCAAACTTGTACAATCCAAATTTTTGCTTTAAAATTCCGTAACATACAAAAAAATTGCTCTCAATTCGCAGGATTAGTTGTTTTGTGTTATTCATGTCACTATCAGTTGAGAGTGAAAATCATTGAATGAATTTTTGGTAGCAGTTTTTGAATAATGAGTGTTTTCTAAAAACACTATTTCGTAGTTTGATTATGATGTCCTATAAAGTAGAGAAAGTTACACCATCTCATTGTCATATTTTTTAACATGTGATGAAATTGGTCGATCGAAATTCATAACATGTCCGAATAACACTTTGTGTAGATACCACTGAACAGATTACAAAACAGTAACATGTGTATCACCAGAACCTAAACACTGTAAAGTGTAAAAAAATATCTTTCATCTGATTTCTACAACGATTTTTTATTACGACTGTTTTTTACCCTATATTGAATATAAATTTATACAAAATAAATAGGTCATCAATCAAACAAGTTAAAACCGAAACACAATGCATCTATAATTCAACACCAGAAAGTGCGGTTTCAACCCTCCATAGGTATCGTCAGTGATGCTGGACTGAACTATTCTTAAAGAACAAGTCTGAGTAAATAAGGACAATGATATATTTCTTCACAAAGACGCCATCTGTGGGGTCGATAAATAACTATATCCTTGAATATCAAAGATAAACGAGACTCCCCAAGGCGGTCAGTTGTGAAGCCAAACTTCGACATCAACCGTTGGTTCTCAACTTGTTGCTTTGCAGTGAAAGCTGCAATGACAGACAGCGAACAAATCTCATCTGCGGTCGATATCAAAGCTCGAAATCGCAACTGACTGCCTTGGAGAGCCTCGTTTGTTTTTAATATCCGAGGCTGTCGATCACGTCGATGGCGTCTTCGAAAGGTTTGGTATGTTCTACAAAAATACAAAAATCGAGTGAATTTCACACATCACAGTATTGATCAAGTATATGCTAGAAATATGCAGCAACATTTATATAATGAAATAGATCATTTTGAACCGTATACTTCTGCGATATCACTTGAAATGAAGAAGATAGATGAAGTTTGTTTGTGTGAACAGAAAAAATGTTGATTCATGCAAATAATTATTATGGGTACTGTTATATTATGAAAATAAATTTATCTTGTGGTAACTTATTTCAAAAAACCACTTACATTTTATGGAAAAATTTAGCAGATCATTTAATAATCAATATATTCGAATCACACGTGGAAAAGAAATATCTCGTAATCCTCATCTCGAATTGGTTTCGACTTCTGACGGTTTACAATCGTAAGGTGGCGACAGCTGAATGACGAAAAAATATCATCAGAATAGCGTTGACTCAATTCTATCAACCCAAGATCAAGGGGAGTGTCCGACAAATCGGGTGACCGAACAGGCCTCTTGATGATTGCAGGTTGTTTTTTTATGATATTGGTAAGAACTAGGTGGGGAGTTTTCTAGACTAAATCCAGGTACATATCACCTGTTGACTCTCCAGGAAGAAAAAACGTACTGCAATCAAACGGTTATTCCAAAAGACCTTGTATCCCACTCATTCAACTCTTGAAATTTTTTTAATAGACGCCTGGCACTTGTAGGTACTATTCACGCCCGTCACAGTGACTCATTTTTTCGTAAGCAGAGGCAATGATAGCTCCCCTCATGAAACTCTATTTTGGTAATCGGTAGGACATTCAATCCATGAATATAAGCAAGAAACGAAGCTCTACATAACGGTCCTTTGCAACTCTTTCATCTTGTTGAAACAATAATCCAAAACCAGAGCATTCATGATGCGAAATCAGAGAATGTTGTGCCGATCCGCCATAGGTCTCATCATTGGTGGTAGGCTGAACAACGAATACATTGCTGGACTAAACTGTCCTATGTAAGTTGAGGCGATGACTACTTTCCTCAGGAAGACTCCAATTCAAGGATCTACAGGAGTTTCGATCAACGAATTTGAAAAATGAACGAGATTTTTCAAGACAGTGCATTGCAAAATCACTCTTCAACATCTTTCATTTTTAATTTGGAGTCGATCTATATTTTTTAAATTTTCACCTGTCTGTGCCGCCTCTGATTTGCGTGCTTTCTCTGACATCGGGATGTGTCAAAGAGAAAGATAGTTTGTTTCGGGCAGTGAGTGGAACAGATAGATAATCTCGAAAAGTCATGCTGAAATGAATCACAGAGTAAACTAATTACCACAATTCAGATTATATGTTGCACCGCAATGTGTATTGAAATGCCGCGCCCACTTACTTTCTTTAGTTGTATAGCACACCGGATGGTGTGATTCTTTAAGGAAGCAGTCATACCTCCTCAGGCAATATTATTATTCTGAAATTTATCTCTGCAATTATTTTGCGGTAATCTTGACGGAAAAGTAAAATTCAATTCTCCTGTAATATAATTACAATTATGTCATATATCAAGTAATATTGTGATCATTTGTTATATTTATGAAGTGATGAATATAGTAAGAAACGAATGTTGGATCTACTTTTCAATTGGAAAGGTTGAATCGGTATTCAAATAACAAAATGTATGTTCACATAGAAAAACATTATCTCATGACTTTTGAACGAGTGGGAAATCAATTTGTAATAATAATTATACGAGAGTTTAGAGAAGTATTTATGAGGATTGTCACAAGTAGTTGCATTTTGTTGGGTTCGCTATCATACATGAAACAAAAAGGCCCCATCTTTCACGGTGAAGATGGGGCCTTGTTGATACACCAAATTTCCACTACAAGGTGATTGCATGGCTTTCATGAACTATCTGATGCGAATTATAAAATCCATTGTGTATAACAAATTCTGACATATTTTCTGCATAAATTTCTGACCCCAAAATTGATGATGAGTCTGATTATCCTTTTGTGAGAGGAAAATTGTTTCATGATTCCTAGAAAATCCCTAGATGTTGTGTCAAAATAGTTCTCAATTGTAGAATGACATGATAGTCACTGTTGATCTTCTCACGAACAACAATTATATTTGTACTCGAACTCATGTCATCGTCTCTATGTGTTCCTAGAATTTTTGAACTTTTTGAAACATTTACTGTATTATTATACACTTCGATTTGATGATCTTCACAATTTGTGACGATGATGAAACTGCATGCATATTGTTTCTCACGAGCACTCTTTAGAATTGAAAGACAATAATCAATTTTGATGTTCATCTCACCCAATTTCTTTAATATATAGAAAAGAAGTACGAGACAGATGAAACAAATGTTGGATAATGATACCATAAAACCAGAGCAAACTAAATTTACTCTTCCATTATGAAGAAAACAGTAGGGTCGATTAGGATTTGTCTCGATGCAAAGTATTTGACCGACCGGATGAAAAAAAAATTGGGGTCGAATTTTGTGCGGCATTTTGGCAATCATATATAGTTGGGAAACATCAGAATTTGTGTAGTCATTGAAGGGCTGTTAGAGATCATCCGTCAGAAAGATCCCAACTCTTACATTTGTGGTGATGGGGAAGGAAAGGAAGTTTCAAAACGGTGAAAAACAGTATTTTCCTTGCACTTTTCTCCTGATTAAAGTACCTCAGGAAACGGCAGAGGAACGAGACAGTCTGTACTCACATGAACAGAAAGGTCGTTCATGAAAATAAGAAAAAATCGGTCCCAATATAGTTCCCTGAGGAACTTCCAGGGATCTATTTTCAATCGTGCAACAGTGTATGTGAATCTGTGTCCCAAATTTCATTTTGTAGTGTTATAAGATAACTATAAGTATTGAAACGTCGCTCAAGAAATTATTATTAATGGTTTCGGTTCTTCGACACTGTATTGTAAATTCATATAAGTTTCCAAAATATGACAAAATTATTCATTGTACTACCGTAATACCATACAAGAATTTGAAGTTTTGCGGCTTCCAATGATTATCGGTACTGGATAATGGCCTGTTAGAGAAGTTTATTGTCAAGCATGTGATTGATTAATTTCTGATTGAAGTTGTTGTTTACAGCAATTTGTTTTATCAAATTCATTTCCTTATTGGAATATGTTGATGACAGTGATCAGAGTTGTTTTTGATAGTTGGTTCTGTATGAGTTTGTTTGTGGTAGATTGCGAAATCATATTTGTTGTTGATTTTTGTAATTGTGAGATATGAAAATTTCATCAAAATATCATTGATTCTAGGCCTTTAGTAACATATCAATCGTCCAGAAATGTTATTTTCCAGTTCTTTTGAGACACATGAGGTATCCAAGAGACCAGATACGTTCTTCGATAACCTGTTGAAGATTGAATTCTTCTGACAATTATTAAAACTGTTCTTCACTAGTTCCAAACATATCTATGATTCAATAATTTCACTCCATCTGTATTGGTAGCTATTGCTGAGTTTTTTCCACTGCATGTATCGCGATTCTGTTCTTTCCAATATTTCTGTAATATTTTTTTGGAAAGTTTCCGGACTTTGTTGCAATGAAACTTCATCATTACAAAACAATAACCGCCCATTTATCACACGGACTTCGCCTTTGGTGATGAATCAGCCAAGCGAAAACTAAGAACCTTATTTAAAATGAAATAAGCGATACAACCACCTACGTCTACGCTGATATTTGATTACAGGTTTCGATTTAGCACTCGTGAGGCAATAATCAATAAACATTCAGAGCGTTGCGCCTATTAAAACCAATGCAAATCAATATTAACAATCTAAGATAATGCAGCGTTAATGACAGAACGCATATGTGCTTCAGGTGATCAAATCCAATTTGTTTCACTAGAAAAACATATCTTACCGCAATTCGCTATAAATTCCTCTGAAATTATTCCGGTAATCGCACACTGGACTTACGTAAGTCGGAATCCCATTATATCAACTCTGAATTACAAAATTGTGAGGAAATGTTCGCTTTTGATTCCGACAGCGGGTTTGAAGGTTGCTCGATGAATGCGCCATTTTCATTAATTGATTTTGCGGAAACTTCTCTCGATATATGCTAAGCTGACAACTTTGAATGATAAAAAAGGGTGTGAATTTATTATTCTCTACTTTCACCATTTTGTAATGAATATCAATTGATGTCTACAAGAATATACAGGGTGTTTCCTAACTACTGTGTGAAATTTCAGAGGGTGATTCGTTAGGTCGTTTTGAGAAAAAAAAGAACATATGCCAGGAGTTGCTTCGTTTCTGAAATATAGGGCGTTGGAGATTAAAAAAAAACTGTTATTCATTAAATATAATTAATATCCTTTCACCCATTTGATTGAAACTTGGTAGTTATTTGGAGTG
>WOGR01001134.1:0-21037 GCA_015342045.1 Leptinotarsa lineolata
ACCAACGTCGTACAATCCACTACTTCTTCGGTTAAACCTGACATACTACAAACAATATCCATTCCTTTATCGACTTGACGTAAAGGTTGGCAAAATCAAATATCGAAAGTGATCAGTCAATCTCGAGTTGATTTGAATATTTGCTTCCATCATCAATCATACCGTATGACAGCGCTTGCCAATAAATAGGGATGGCGTTGTGTAACATCCATCCCCTGCACTATTCTGAAAGGAAAGTTGGCGATAGAGAGTTGGGTTTAGTTACTAGGGGGCTACAAACTCAAGAACGCGAAAAACCTCTGCTCGCTTGAGAGAAAATGTAAATATTGTGTTTTCCGAAGTTATTGAAACACTGTGAAGCCTTTTAGGGAAATTTCAAACACTTGAAGAGAAAGTTTTCAGGTTTAACATGAAATTGACCTGTAAAATATAGTAATTGAAAAGTAATAAAGAATAACTTGGTTCCCAAAAATATAATCAACATCAACCAGAAACAACTTCGAGATCAAACTGTTAAGCAGTGCTTCATTGATTTTTCTGATATTCTGTATGGGAATCAATCAACAGGATTTGGCTACTCAGCGTTCACGAACTTTTCTTCATGAATATTATCCATAGCAGAACGGTAAAGGAATCCTAATAATTCTAACAATAAGCTTTGGAAGAACATTGATTATTGCCATAATGAAGTCCCAAATATTCGTAATATTCGTTTACGCCTATGTAAAATCTTCATAATGAATAGTTAATCCAAAACATGAAAATGTGTCAATGCACAACTTTCCTCAAGATTCGAAACTAGGAAATAAATAGAGAATCATATTCGGAATTTGTAAAGTAATCAGTAAATTTATGTTTGAAGTAACAATTTTGACAAATATGATTTTATTCTAGGTATGCATTGGTAATTATCTTATCTGTTACGTTATAGATACCAGAGGTAAGAAGTTGAAACGAATTGGAAAAGTTATTTTATCTCAGGAAATATTAAGGTAATTTACTTCCTCAAGAATGAATATGGAATGCTCGGTATAACGACAGGGCTCATCAGTGACCTACTAACTGATTGAAATACAGGGTTATTCCAGTCTATATATGCATGTGAATCTCATGAACTGTACAAGAAAAATAGTTAGTTAAATTGTGGTAAACTTGTCTATTTCAGAGTGATAACAAAATCTCAACTATGTCTAGATGAATTATATACGTACCTAAACAATATGTCATATCATACAACCTCCTTTGGAAGAAATAAGGAAAAATGAGCGGTTATTGACTTTATTTTGTGAATGGATATATATTTTCTAATTTGAAGTGTAGATTAAAATAGAGAATAATTCGGAAAATTTACCAAAATAAAAGGTACTACAAAATCAAATATTATGCTATGATCTCTTGCGTGGGTCAGCGTTTGAGAAAAATAAGCCAGGGTTTGCATTATATAGTGTATAATTGAGTTTATTTTAGCTATTTTATACCTCATAAAAAGTTACTAAGGAAAAAAGCTGAATATTTCAGAAACTGATAATAGAAATTCTAGGATGTCGGTGTAAAAAATACTCGAGAAATAGAGTTTGGTACAATAATTCACTTTCTTAAATTTCTTGAATAACATTCTGGATTTCCCTCTCACGAACTTTTTATGAGCTTCAAATTAGGAAATAAATGAATTCACAAGATGAAGTTATCATAAACTCATTTTTTTCAACATAGAATATTTTTTTATATTTTCAAAAGTTATTTAGGTGTATTTTTTCCAGAATATTCACTGAACTCCGTAACTTCTGAACTTTGTATGACTTGGGACAATTTCACTGGAAACAGAGATTTTAGATAATTGAAGATTTATAGTGCGGTGTCAAAGATTTTTTAAGAAACAGAAATAAGTCCCAAAAAAAAAGAATTACATTTCTTAATATCGAATGAAAAATGAACAATATCGATCAAAGCTTGTTAAAAAAAGACCGCTCTGTAATGAAAATCCAAAGTTGAAAGTGATCCAAATTGGGAAATACCATATATAAAAGTTCTATAATCATATTCTCACAGCCCCTTTAAAATTATTGTGGCAAAGGTTGAACAGATTCTTGAAAAATCTGTACATTATGATAGTTCTTGGAAACTCTTTATCATACATCCTATTATCTCCTTTAGCGAGATTTTCCACGTCATTAGCCAGAAGAAGGCGTATGCCCGTCAGCTTATAAAATCGTTTTAAATGGTCCAATCAAGACGGAATCCTCAGCCGTAAAATACTCCATCTGCAATTAACAAAGTGAATGGGTTTAATCAATTTCGGCGAACTGGTTTCGCAATTTTCATTACCACTAGGTTTTATAGTCTTTCAGGATTCGCAGGGCCATAATTAATATTCCTGATATTCGCTTTACGCAACAAGAACCTTGGGTTAATCCCTAGTTTGGGTAGAAACTCCGGATTATCTTTTTTCAATTCAGAAAGTTCGTTTTTGTTCGGAATGGAAACTGTTTTTACTTGTATCGTATCTTGAAATGAATCGAAAAATCTGACATGATGTAATGGTAAGTAGAAGTATTTTTGTTGTCACCAATGGACGAGGTGATTCAAAATGAAGGTTTATGTGTAAATTCATTAATGTTTTGTGTAAATTGGTTGAATTATGACAATGATATCCATGCAAAGTCGTGGGTGAGATGGTAAATAATATTATTGAGAATTTTCGAAACAGATCAGTCACTGTTCATCAAGGAAATAATTTATTGCAGAGGGTATATTCCAGTGAGTTATCTGGAGTTATCTTGTTGAGCTGATCCCAAAAACGTATCACTAAGTGTTAAGAAACAGAAGATATTTTACGTAACTTTATTTTTCTCAAAATAATACATGGAGAATGTACGAAACTATGTCGTTATGCAGATATTGGATACGGTCTACTGAAAAACACTTCATCATCTTCTAATGAATTTAACTTGGTTGGTGAAACGCACGTAAAGAGACGGCAATTTTGTTCTGGCGAGGGGAAAATGTTGATATATACACATATACATGAAAATACCAGATCGTTTGGAAGTTGATCCGGAAAAAGTATGCTACTTGAAAAAAAGTATTTATGGAGATTAAAGCAAAACCCAAAATGGTTGATTTCAATGCAAAACATATCAATCTACTCCAACGGATCCTCTCATGTTGATGTCAAACAACGGATGACAAATAGTAAAAATCTACGTCGCCGACTTTTTTGTATCTGAGACTTTAACCCATTTTAGATAGAATGGTTGCAAAATTGAGTTAAATTATTGCAGGAAACGAAAATTCCTCACAGATTTCAAATGTCACATATTGTAAACCATTTTTAATTCCCATCAAAAATAGAGTTTTTGTGTTTAGCGTCGAGAACAAAACCAAATGTAAGTTACAGTGCATATTTTGTCGCAATTCAGACCGCACAGAAGTCCGTTCACAAATGATAAATGCTTATTGATAATTGGAAGAATAATCACAAAAAAAGTATCATATAAAAGAATGCTTGAACCTGAGATTCGTATGTATACAAATACCTCATATGCAACTGAAGTCGCTAGAAAATCACAAAGCAGTTATATAAGATTTCATGATGTTCTAACTTGGACTTCAAAGAAGTAGAGAAGTATGATTATTTTATCCTCCGAGGCGAAATACATAGCTTCATCTTTATCAAGCAGACAAGAGATATGGATGGCATATTTGATGAGGGATTTTAATGCAGAATTGGTTCCCTTATTGTTGTGTGATGATCAATCTGCAATTCACATACCATCAAATAATGTTTTGATTGAAAGGAATGTGAGAATTGAATACATTCCTACGAAAAAAAAATATTGCAGATGTATTACCCAAAGAGCAGTTCAAATATTTGACAAGTGCGTTCCTTGCTGAAAATACCGAGAGGTCATCTGCATGAAAGGAAGAGTCGTTTCTAAATGTATTCGTATTATCTTTGTATATAGATATAGTCTATATACAAAGATATTATGCTACTGAGGAAGAGTGTTGGGATCAGGTAGTGCAAATCTGTCGACCAATATGGCTTACCCGATTTCATTCTTGAGGGCCGCTTTAAAAAAAACGTTATATGCCGTTAATATCGCTATTCGTGTGACGGTACAGTTTTGCGTATTCTACAACGTGATAATCTAAATTGAGAGTTAGATGTGAATTGTGATCACACTGATATAAAATTTTATTTTAGGTCATGTATGCAAATGCATGAAAGCTCACCAATTCATTTAAATGAGGTACTTATGTTAATCTATGAAAATCTATCAAATTTATAATAAAGTTTCAACATATCTCGTTTTTCTTCATCTGAGAATTGTTACAATTAGTGAACCCTTTGATAGAGAAAAAAAACACAGTTATGAATGAAGCAATTCCAACGATTATCTATAACTTTGCGTTATTTAGCCACTGAAAATATTTTTAAAGATTTAAAATTTAGCAGCACTATCTCACCACAGGCTTTTAGTATCATTATTATGGAAACCGATGAAGCAATAATACAAGTTTTCAAAGATTATATTAAGGTGAAAAATCCAAATTTTTTATTGAGAATAAGTTACCGGACTGCCTTGTTATATGAGTTACTTCATATCATCTGTCAAAACGCAAATTTTTCATGCAAAATGTACTGAGTACTAACTTATGACGTCATCATTTTTCATACCCAATTGCTGTACTTTGATTGTTTTATTAAATTTGCTATAATCTTAAAATTAAAATTGAAGGACATTTATAGGGATGACTTTAGACAATCTTGCAGCTACTGTGATAGCGGAGCATGTGATATTTTTGAAAATGAAGTTTGTGAAGATCAAATCGTCAGGTGAAGTTTGAGAAATTACTATGGATCTTCATCAAGTAACGGCCGAGTCAATCAGAAAATCTTTTTGATGAATGATAATTCGTAATTAAATTTTAATACAATCTGCTACCCTATTGTTTACATATTTTTTCAATCCTTTGCGGTATTTTATCCTTCAACTGTTTTTTCAAATCTTCCTTCGTTGCTTGAGGAAACATCTCATTATTCTTGGCTAACAATATATCGTAAGCCATATTTTTTTTATCCCGGTCATGATGAAGTTTATTTTTTATTTGCCATAAAGCCGGTAAATCTATATGATTCTATTCACTCAAGTAACAAACTCTGAATTGAAAAAATAAAGTGCAATAATGAGCCTACACAGTGCAAGAAAAAATATTGCACAATAAAATTCAAGCTCGCTCAAACTTTTGTTCACAATCATTGCGTAATGTTTCAATACCATCCTTACGCGTTGAATAATATTGTGCAATCAGATATAATGTGCAATATTATTGAAGGTGTATGGGACGTCTAAGAAAAAATAATAGTTTTAACAACTTCATTCATCAAGAATATATTGATGTAAAATTAGTAGAAATATTGTCATTATCGAACTACCCCACTCGGTCTAAAACAATTTCACCAGTGTATAGACCTCTTAGGCAGTGCATAACATTTCATTTCATAACTTGTTTTTATTTGGGAAAGAAAGTAAGTAACTCTAAGAAGTAACTCTAAACATAGACGTGTAGATCATTCAAAGAAGTAACTTGCAGACACAAAATGGAAGAAGTAGGCCTTTTGAAACAGCTACTTTCATATAAACATTGAATTACACGAAAGAAGAATTCTTTCGGAACAAATGCTTTTATATGAACACTGAATTATACAAAAAACACTTTTTTCTACTCAGTTTGTATTCCAAACATTCGTTTTAGATTTAAATCAGATATCATTCACATTCTGTATCCGAGACATCCGTGATAGTGTTCAGTTTTTGGGTTGTAATTTTGACAAATAAAGAAAATAGTTTTCAAAAGTTTTCCATCCATTCTTTGAGTTTTTCAAAAACTATACTGTTGTAACTGACTACAGCTATATGGCTTTTTAGCTGATTGAACCTGCTGAAATTGAAAAACCCTTATCAATGTACTTCTATAAAATGTCCGTTTCTTGCTAGTTGGCTACATCCTGACAAAAAGTGTACCATTCCTGAAGATTCTTATGCTCAATAGAAATAAACTTTAGGTTCAACATTGAAATTTCTTATAATCCAGTATACGAAGTAGGTATCAGGTTGAGAATTTCATTTTATTGTGTTTATTCTGTACGCAATAATAAAGTCTTGCTATCTTTCACCAAGACTCGATTGACAAACGGAGTTGTGCATTTTCTTTTGTCGGCTGAAAGTTCATCAAAAGAAATATCTTTTAGAACTTTATATATTCAACGAAAGAACCGTTACTTGTACGATCGCGAACGCCACACCTAACTGTCTCGTAAATCTCCTGTCGTCGATATATTTTTCGGAATCCACAAGACCTCAGCAAGAAACCGCCTATTGCCACGAGATTAGTCTGTAATCAGGACGCCACGGATGGATTTCGTGGCAGTATTCGTGGCGCGCTTATGTGGCAATGTAGCCGATTCGTTCCAGAGATCTGTTTAAAATCCAATTTCGCTGCATGTACACACCGGAGAGGGGGACAATCGAAGCCAAACGAAGGTGACATGCCCTCCCGTTGGGGGAAATCATATCATTTAGTCTTTGTGAGCTGAGGGAAAACCACAACATTCCCCTAACGAAATTCCACAATGACGGTCTCTTGAGATAGTAGACAGGCAGTGTGGTTTCAATGCATTTGGATCGATAAATTTTTTCGGTGAAATGAGTTTCAGTTAGGGAACGTATGGCTTATAGGATTCGCTCTAACATGATGTGAATGAAAATGCCACTGCTAAAAATAATATACAGTAGGTCTAAACGTAAGGCAATGAGTGACTTGTCAATTTTCAGTCTAATTCATCTTCTAAAGATTTCAGCTTGATTAGAGGCTCCTGAGGCTCCGAAGGCTCCAATTATAACTTTCATGCCCACTGTTACCTATGATTATTTGACAAAAAACTATCAAATATTCAAGATTCCGTTACCTTTCTCCTTTCAGACTGTTTCTCTTAGAATGGCGCCGTCTCCTCGTTCAATATCTTATATCCCATTTTCCGCTTTATTATTTCTACTTCGGACCGCTTGACAATACATAACATAGGCTTTCTAGGCCGGAGTCACGATTAAAAATATAAAATTCGCGCCTGTAGGCCGTGGTCGATTGGAAACTGAAATACCAACCGTTTCGTCTGCTACTACGGTAGACATCATCAGTGGTTTGTACAATGACTGCAAGGATGTAAGTCATATCTTGAAGTCCCAGCAACAATTGACTGACGAGCTACGTGTTCATTCGTATTTATAATTTCAGAGGGTGGGTAGGGGTGATAGTGGGGATGGTGCTCTATGTAGTCATTGGACGATTGGATTGCAGCCGGATTGACAAAACTAATTTGTTGTGTTCACTGACATTTCTACTTAGTTGCCGATATTCTGCAGTTTTCCCGAATTTTCGTCACCAGAAGCGCAGCTTCCAGATAGCTGCGTCCAATCGGATTTACTAACACTTTGAACGAAGTTTGCTAGGAGGGCAGCTCCATCACAGTCACAAGGAGATTTTTCGAATAGATCAAGATATGCTGTCTCTTCACCTAACTTTCGGCAACCAATTAAAGATAGAGGATTGGGAAAAGATATCACTTTCAATTCTGCCTCAGCCTCAGCATTCGCCACCACCGAAGGTCACAAGCGCAAATTCGACCATCTCTCCTCTTCGTATTCACCACCAACTTTAGACAGAAATTGCTTCTTGGTAAATCATTCAAATCCCATTCTAACTGGAGATGAGTGTTCTGTTCTTGCTAAAGAAGGAAATTTTGCTGTGCTTCCTTCTGAGACAGCGGCCAGTACCAAAACAACCATCAGGGTTTTTGCACAAGAGGAATCGTAGAGGGTGCTGAAGCTGCTGAAATCAAACATCATCGCCAAATAACGTTCAGCTCTCAAACATATGAATGCTGACAACGACATTATCATACTCTATGCAGATGGAGGTAACGCCACCGCAGTCTGAACACTAAGAATTACCAATACAAAATACTTGATGTTCTTGACCCAGCAACACACTAGATGTTCATTCGTGACCTATCAACAAAGATACTGAAGAAAGCCAACCAATCCATTAACTCTACGAACTTCCTAAGATTCGCAAGCCAAACCTTCCACTTCGTCCAATTGTTAACGCTATCGATTCACCTGCTCATCCTCTTGCGAAATACCTAACGAACCTACTGCAGCCATATGTAGGGAAAAGCTAATCTTACATCAATGACTCATCTCAGTAAATCGAGAAAATGAGTACTTCAAAATTGCAGTTTATATTTTTGTTATCTTCGATGTCATTTCTCCCCTAACTATAAATCAAACAAAGTTTTCCTGGAGACATTTTCTCACTACAATATATTTCCCCTGAATTAATGTTTCTATGAATGAATAGATGGAGTCGCTACGGAAAGTTCACTCAGCCCTATTAATGCAAATTTCGAGGAGAAGGTACTCAGCGTCGCTCCATTGAAATCTGCCTATTGGTTTTGCTATGATGATTACACTTTTGCTATTTGATTCCACGGGAAAAAGCATTAGATCAGTTTCTACGCCACATCAAATTCATTCATCCTCGAATCCAGTTTGTCAAGGAAAACAAACAAAAAATTAGGTCACACAGTTTGTCGCAAACCTACTCATATTAATAGATATCTCAACAAAAACTCAAAATGTCATTCAGAAAAAAAAAGGAAGGTATACGGATCAACGAACCACTATTAAAGAAGACCAGAAATGGACTAGAATACAACTCCGATCGACATTCCACCAACTGAGCTCGCAAGCCATTCGTAGCTGAGCCTTCGTCTTTGCAGTCAACGCACTGTTGATGTATGCAGCCCAAATTTTGTTCTCCTTAAATTCGATGGGTCAAAATTTGCTCCGCTATTCTTGACTTGCCCATTCCACTTCGACGGGATGGGACGAGTACATTAGAACACGCTTTTGATCCGAGCACATCATCTGGAACAGCCTCATAAAAATCAGGCCACTGGATGCGGACAACACCAAAAATTGCGTTTATTGGATCCTCATGTATATACTGCAAGTCTCATACTGGTGAAGCCAATTGGATTAATATTTTTATGAGTAAAATTTGGAACCTCAGGCGTGAAGTGAACCTACTAAAAACACTTTTCTCTCGTGTGCGTCTCTCGACGCGCATTTCGCAAAACAAGTTAGCATAATTTAGATCGAACATCAGCTGGAAGCTAGAGCAGGATCTTGTTTTCCATGTATGTTTATCAATTTTGTGGAGAGTCGTTTCGAAGTTGGAAATAAAAGAAATGCCAAAAATTACAAATTATCGTTAAAAAATGGACAAATGATTCAATCATCAATAAATTCAGCCCAAATATTGATTTTTTTGTATATTGAATTAAGCCTCGATCATCCAACTGATCGGTCTCAATGATGTCAGTAAAGAAATTTGCGAAAAAAATGTTTCATTATTTTATAGAATTTGTTTCCACGACTCTTCACAGGATTATCCACATTCAGTTCATAAACCAGTTGGCCTTTGGCAAAAGACTTTTCTTTTCTAGAACAGGCAGCCCTCAACTTCTAGTAACATCGTTTCCAATGGCAATTTTTCTCCTATTTTGTGTGAATTCTCGTCTGTATCATGCAAGACCCTTAATCAGATCTTACCTTTTCAATGAAGTATCATTCTTTTTCGAAAAATTGGAGAAATTGGAAAAAATTAATTCTTATAATATTGGGCTTTGACTTTGATGTTTCTAAATTCGATTTTCAATTTATTACACTCAATGACATTTTCTTATTGTACAAGTCATTGAATTTTTGGCAAAAAATGGCTTTTACGATAGAAGAAAAAAGAGATATGATACAAATTTATAACAAATACGATAGAAAGAGTTTTAGGACATCAGAAATGTATTTGAACTTGTATCCCGAAAGACGACAACCAGATCGAACTATATTCAAGTTATTGGATCAAAATCTCACCGAGTTTGGTTCATTTGAAAAGTCAATGAAAAAATACAGAGGCAGAATCAACAATCAAAATTTGATTGATGGGGTGTGTATGAAGTAAATTAGACATTGTGTCCTTTTTAATGAAAATATAACTTTGAACAAATAACAATAATTAACTAAAATGTAAAGACAAAAGTAAATCACAGCAATCGATGATCAAAATGCTGGCCTTGTTTATGATAACATAACCGTGCCCTTCTTTGAACATTATTGACTGCACGATTAATTTCCCTCCTCTTAATCTTTCGAATTTTCTAACAATGTTGTGTTGAAGGTCTTCAATATTTTGATATTCCCTCTGACCATAAACTCAATTTTTCAGTGTAGCCCATAAGAATGTATCCATAATACTTATAATAAGTCTGGAGACCTTGCTGGCCAACTCACCGGCCCATTATTTCCTATCCATTCATCACCAAACCGTTCAGTCAGGTAATTAGATACTCCTCTGGTAGTGTGCACCATCATGTTGAAACCAGATGTTATAGTTAGCCAAAGGTAGATCATCTAATAAGTCTTCGAAAATCGACATTAAAAACTGGTGATCGGTTTCCCTATTCAGAATTCCATCAAATAAATAAGGACCCAAAATTCTATCTTTGTAAATTCCTGCCCACACGTTAATACTAAATCGCACTCAAGGTCGAATTTCTCGGAACTGCCTGGGGTTGTTAATGGTACAAATGTGTTCGTTATTTCGATTGAATATCCCACAATTCGTAAAAGTGCTTTCATCTGTCAAAGTTACATTTTCCAGGATAACAGGAAAATCAGGTCTTCTAATTGACCAATTATAAAATTCTAATCGCCTTTCGGGATCACCTGGATGCAATTTTTGAGATATGTGTACTTTGTAACATTTAAAACCGCTTTTTTGAGATGTCTCCAAACACTTGTATGACAAATATTCATTTCGTAGGAAATTTGTGACATGTAGCTTTCCCCAGGTTCATGTTTATCTGCAAATTATTAATTTTTATTGACACAATGTCTAACTTACCTGTAAATTCCTGCCCACACTTAATACTAAATCGCACTTGAGGTCGAATTTCCCGGAACTGCCTGGGGTTGTTTATAATACAAATGTGTTCGTTATTTCGATTGAATATCCCATTATTCGTAAAAGTGCTTTCATCTGTCAAAGTTACATTTTCCAGGATAACAGGAAAATCAGGTCTTCTTATTGACCAATTACAAAATTCTAACCGCCTTTCGGGATCACCTGGATGCAATTTTTGAGACATGTGTACTTTGTAACATTTTAAACAGCTTTTTCGAAATGTCTCCAAACACTTGTATGACAAATATTCATTTCGGAGAAAATTTGTGATGTGTAGCTTTCCCCAGGTTTATGTTTATCTGCAAATTATTAATTTTTATTGACACAATGTCAAACTTACCTCATACATACCTCATTTTTTAAATTTTCTTTAGTTCTCTGGTCCATTATGTCTCCATATTTTTTCCTCGGCTTTTTAAATGAACCAAACTCGGTGAGATTTTGATCCAATAACTTGAATATAGTTCGATGTGGTTGTCGTCTTTCGGGATACAATACATTTCCGATGTTTCTATCGTATTTGTAATAAATTTGTATCAAGTCTCTTTTTTCTTTAATCGTGAGAGCCATTTTTCGCCAAAAATTCAATGACTTGTTCAATAAAAAAATGTCATTGAGTGTAACAAATTGAAAGTCAAATTTAGAAACATCAAAGTCAAAGCCTGTTACGATAAGAATTAATTTTTTTCAATATCTCCAATTCTTCGAAGAAGAATAATAGCTTATGATACATCATTGAAAAGGTAAAATCTGTTTCTATTCAAAACAAAAAGAATCCAATGTAGCGCCCATAAGAAAAAATAAAGTTGACACAGAACCCTCTGATATATCTACAGAGATATATCAAACTCTCTACGAAGGAATATATTCATATATAATTTCATTGAAAAATTCAATGGACATTAAAAGGTTATTGAGATATAAGTGATGAAGCCAGAAGCAAATATTTACCAAACTCGTAACCATAACGTTAATTCTAAAACTTGATTATAAACATTCTAGGGTCTGTGTAAATAAATATACAAATCTCTTAGCGAATAGTTTATATTTTCTCATAACTGAAACGATAGAAATGTGGCGCATTTCATTCGTCATAAATAAAAAAAGATGAATAAGTAAAGATGTTTGTTTATTCGAGTTATTCATTTATGATGGAAATGTACGCTCAATTTCTCAACGACACTCTCTTTATCTGTTCAAATAAGAGTGAATAAAACAGAAATATCAGCCAAACATAACGTTTTCAAGAAACACTTCATTGTGAGATTTTCACTACACAGTTTTACAAAAAACACATCACGTGTTTCACTATACAACAGTTTCTACAGGCATGTCTGTACTGAAAAAGCATGAATAAGCTGTTGTATAGCGAAACACGTGTTGCATTATTGTAAAACTGTGTAGTGAAAATCTCACAATGAAAGGTTTTAGACTATGCAGCAACTGATTTCAAAATTGATAATTTCTATGAAGCTCATACAGTTTCTAAACGTTGAATGTAACTAGTGTACTGTGATTTTCAGTACGAAGTTTCACAAAATCGTAACACATGTTTCGCTATACTATAGATTCCTCAAGTTCCTCAGTTTTGTATATAAACCTCCATAGTGAAAATAATATCCACAATACTAGTAGCGATAAAAGATAAACTAGACTGATAGTATCAATTATAAATTGCATATTTTTCTTCAAAATTAAATAAATCACACTGCAATGCTTACAGTTGATACATTTGTGTTTCCACTTCTAAACTAGTCGTTTTATGACTCGATGTCTTTTTCGAATAATATTTGATTCGATAGAGTCTAATATTATCATTTCATATTTTTATCTGTGTTAAAGAGAAAACAGCGGTAAATTGGCGCAGTGGAAGTGTGCCTGTCTCACAATCCAAGTATAGTGGGTTTGAGCCCATCTTTGATGATATTTTTTGACGAAATCTAGTTGACGGATGATTGATTCTGATTTGTTACGCGGATAACCGTGATGCTCCATAGGTGGCTCACAGAGTTATCAACCCAACCTACCAGTCAATGCAGTTAACTTCGTACAAAATATTTTTCATGAATCACGTGACGATACTTTTGATAGAAGAATATAATAAGTGAATCGATGATTTAAATTGAAACGGATTTATTTTTGGGAAGGAATGGTTTTAGCTTTCTACTTCTCCATCTTGATACAAAAAATGTGAGAATCTTCCGAGTGACTTCAGCGCTTCACAATACATTACTCTATAAGTCTATACAATAGCTGGATTACCTCTCAGATATTTTTCTCAATGAAACATTCTCACATTTCTTTCAAAATAGGTAATGATGTATTATTCTTGGTGAAAATTAGAAGATTCGATGATTTTCAGTACATTTTGAATTTTTACACGGAAAAGTAGTAATGAGTTGAAATAATACAGTTCAAAACAGGACTGACTTTCGTTACATGCAATTAACAATTTCAATAGATACATTCTCTTATTTTCAGCACTGTTCATTATTTTACATAACTAAAATCATATCAAGTGGTTAGTCTCCTATATTTCTTTCTAGATGAGGTATTCTTCTTTCTGATTTCGATATTTGTTGAATAATGTTGAGAATTCCTCAATTCTCAAAGACACTCTGGGAAATCTATAAAAATTAGTGACCACCTAACTCTCAATTCCAGAACAAGTAGGTATTCGTATAGTAGATGATATCGTTATGAAATATTTATGGAAACTGAATTTTGCAGATGAAAACTAAAGTAACTGAAATATTTGCATTGAAGCATTTTGAGCAAAATTGTCAGTTTGCATCGAATATCAAATTAACTATATTGTGGTGAAGAGGGAGGTTCCCGTAGAAATATTTTAATAACAGTTTATTTACAGGACCTTTTTCAGTCCACCAAAATTTAAACGCCATATATGTGAAATAACTACGATTATCTTGTCTCATACTCGGTTAGGCTTTATACGATCCGCACCCTGGTCTACTGCAATTAAAGCATAATCACAAACTTCCATTAGATACTGATCAACTCTGGAAATGTATCAGTAAACTTTGGAGAAGAGAACACGGCTCTACCAATGCAAATAGTTTCCACTCATCTTTTTGGGTGGCCCGTGATTCACATGTTGAAAATATAGATTTTGCTTCCCGAATAACTCATGGATATAATATGGATCACGAAACTCATGTAATGGAAAATTATATACCATTTCAGTGAAAAACGAGAGTGTTTCTATACACATTTATTTATTGTATGGAATTTTTCATCACTAAAGAAGTTGAAACCACTTTTTCCCCAAAACAGAGGTGGAATTCATTCAATAATATGGATGTCCAGCTATAATGGAGAGCATCTAAGTAATATTACTTTGGATGTTAGTTTGTGAAATTATTTCCCTGAACACTTGATTAACCAGAATATGGAAAATTAAGCAATACTTTCAATATAATCATTTCGTCTTGCAAAATAAAAGCTTTAAATTGAAATGAAATTGAATCAGAAACAGATATTTTCGTGTTTTCGATTTATTTTGTGTAATTCAATACTATCCATGATAATAAATACACAATTTACATAAACATTTGAATGTAGATCTACAGAGATTCGAATATTGGAAATAAGTTATTTTTAGTATTTTCAACAATTAAAACATTCATTTTCATTTCATTTATTCTTCCTTAGATTTTGAATCTATTAACAACTTTCAAGCAATGAAAGTACTTTGTAACATCAACATATCAAAAATGATTAGTTGAAAAATAATCCTTTCTATTCTGAAGTTTTTTAAAACAAAAATTTTATCGAAATATATTTTACATTCTGAACTTTGCACGAAACTAATGAAGACAAACATTTTCCTTAAATAGTTTCCTCTGCAAATAACCCTGAGATATACCAATATAACTGTCACTTAATGGACAAATACATTCAAAATGGAATTCGTAATAAGAATTTTCAAGTGTATAAAACATGTACCCTGCCGAAATTTCTCAAAAGTTTTTCTTTTACTTTCAGACGTTTGCTTACCTTAATTCAGTTGAGTGTTTCTACTCGCTGTGTTTCACATCTTATCTTATTAAAAATTTCTTCTCAAAGTTTTGTGGAGCGTTTTGGAAAGAATTCGCTTTCTGTCATGTGACACAAGTGACTAAATTCGTAATATAAATTTTTCTATGTCAAAAAATGTTTCAGAATTCAACACAGCAGCAAACATATGGTTACTCAAAAATTAACTTCTCCATTGCATTGACAACATATATAAATTTCAGAATGAAAATTAATTTGGAGTATAGCAGTAGACTGGCTGGAGTTCAGTTCAAAGTTCAGTATCCTATATATTTTGAACTATGAATTTACAGAGTTTGTTCGAATTTTCTCCTGTGGTAGGAACCAACAAATTAGGTGAAAATTATCGAGGTTCATTTTTATTATACAAAGAATTTTCATGTTGCTAATATGTTTCACTATTGAAAATATATTTTAACTCACATATACAGTGCCACACATTAAAATCGTGACATATGGAAGTTTTTGTTGGGTATAATGAAAATTTGACTTTGCTGTTAGATTGTGCTTGAAAAATGAGTAGAAAACAGCCCCTTTCCTTTTGTCATGTGCTACTATAAACCTTTCAAATTTGACATTATTTGGAAATCCTCAAAGAATCAGTTTTTTCAGTAAATTTTCAAGTAATGCCAATGAAAAAAGTTGCTCAGTTTACAATTTTATACCCTTGTTCAAAATTTGGACTATCTACTACTATCACTTCGACTTTTTTCCAATTTTTTAAATTTTTCGAATCTTTCACTCTTCCGATTCGAACGGAATATGATTCAAATTTCATAATTTTGACGAATACGAGATGTTATATCTTGCCTAGAAAATACTCGCATTGGCCTGTTACCAGAAAAACAATGAATACACCTCCAGAAATTCGTCTTTGTTGTTGCAAAGTTCATGAAGTTTTTTCATTTCACTTATAAACTGATTCGGATTTTCAAAGTGTGAACGTTAATATGTCAGTCATCGAATAAACGTATTTCTTTTCATTTTTATTACACTCGTATTCCTTTTTCAAATAGATGTTTATCCAGTTTGATTATTTTTCTTACCAATAATTCAGTCACAAACCAACAGGAAATATCATACTTTTCTGTAAATCAAACATTGATCTACGGTTTCATAACTGTTCAAAAGACTTTCGTTCTAGCAATTTGTACTAAACATAATATAAAATTTCGTGATTTCAAACATTACAAGACAATGCAACATGTCGGGAAGAAAATAGTAAGTACTGATCAAATCGAAATAAAATTTTTCCTTAGTGGACTTTTGAAACAAATTTTTAGATTTGGTAAATGTCAAATTATTACGTTTAATGAATCGAGTTGTTTTGTGTACAGATCTTCGTACATTTATAATCCACAAATAATTTTTATGTACAATGTTATCTACACAACACAAAGTGGAAATCGTTCTTTCATGTGTTGAGAATATGCCACATCAAGAATTTGCTTTTATTTTCAATCGACGGCATCCAGGAAGAAATATTCACTTTAGTACTGTTGGAAGAATAATGAAAACGTTCAAAGAAACTGGCTCTGTGGAGAATCGTTTCAAGAAACCACATGATTCAATAGAGTATAACGAAAAAGAACAAATCAATGTTTGTTTGAGCGTTGTTGAAAACGGAAAACCGAATATTACGAGTTATAGTGAAGATACAGGGGTTGGCAGAGAAACTGTGATTATTTTTCACAAAAATGAACTCCATCCCTATAAGCCAGAGTTCATACACACTCTTGAAGAAATAAATTTCGATATTCGAGTAGGATTTTCATTTTGACCCCAAGGTGAGAGAGAAAATGATATCGCATTCCCCTACAGGATTTTATGGATAAACGAGGCAACTTTCACCTCGAACGGAACAGTTAGTTTCCAACATTGTCGCTGGTGGTCTAACAATAATCCAAATTTTGTAATAGAATGCCGTGACCAATACTCACTCAAGACAAATGCGTGGTGCGAGTTATTACATGACCAAATAATTGGACCATTTGTTTTCAGAGAGAATTTGAATGCAGACATGTACATAAATTTCATTTTGAATCAGTTTGAATCTGAAATTTTGGATAATCTGCCTCTAAGTGTTGGATGACTCTAAGTGTTAGACGAAATTTGTGGTATCAGCTTGACGATGCACCGATCTACCAAACGGTGGAAGTGAAACAGTGTGTCAGTCAGATGTTTAGGGGCAAAGTGATTAGACGAGATTGGGAAGATTATTGGCCGCCAAGATCACCGGACTTATCTCCGATGGACCATTTCCTATGGGGTTATCTGAAACAAAAAGTGCATAAGCATAGACCATTTGCAAAAGAAGAACATTTAAAGAATATCATTCGGGATTGTTGTGCTAACATAAATACCCTATTTATTGAAAATGCCCCAAAGTCTGAGAATGAAAGGACTATAATTTGTATAGATTGGGAAGGACGGCATACTGAATGATGAATTCAGGTTTTTTATGACATTATTGAGATAAATCAATGAATGTTATGATGTTTAGTTGTGAATTTGGTTATAGCTATAACTTAAAGTTTAATGTTACTTACATATATAATGGTGGAAATAAAGAATATAAGATTAATGAAGCGTCATCAGTTGCTACGATAACCCAACAGTCACACTGTTGGGTGTAAACTGCATCAAAATATTTCGAACCCAGCTAAGGGTATACAAATCTGCTAAAAAAGGAATACGAGTGTAATAAGAATAAAGAGAAATACGTTTATTCGATTACTGACCTACTTACATCCATACATTGAAAATCCGAATCAGTTTACCAATGAAATAAAAAAACTAGATGAAGACAAATTTCTGGAGGTGTATTTATTTCTTTTTCTGGTAATAGGCCCATGCGGGTAATTTTTGGACAAGATATGACATTTAATCTCGTATTCCTCAAAATTATGAAATTTGAATCATGTTTCGTTGGAATCGATAGAGCATTCGAAAAATAAAAAAAAAATGGAAAAGTGACAGAAGAAAGTTCAAATTTCGAGCAAGGTCATAAAATTGGAAATTAAGCAACTTTTTCTTCGGCATTTTTCGAAATTTACAAAAAAACTGATTTTTTGAGGATTTTCGAAAAAAATGTAAAATTTGACAGGTTTAGAGTAACACATGACAAAGGAAAAGAAAATGTTTTCTACTCATGTTTCAAGCACAAACTAACTGCCAAGTCAAATTTTCATTATATCTACTATTAAAAAATCTTCCATATGTCGCGAACTTTATGTGTGACACTATATATCAAATTTGTAATACTCTCTAGCTAATACGTGACAATTAATGTTCATTTGCAGTCAGTGGAGAGGTATATAAAAGAGAGCAGATACATTTATGAGTATACGAAAGTGTCGGTACCATTTTATGATAAAGGTATTTTGTACTGATGGAGATTTGGATTTTGATATTTCTAGCCTTGCATTTATTCTGAATTCCGTAAAACAGTTTTTCAATACATCAGAAGCTTAGATATATGAAGCATTATAGGATGAAATATATCTTTCCTCGACACATTCATTAGATTGATTTAAAAATATTCCGGTGGATTGTTATATATTTTCTTACTTTCATATATAACTGAATTTTTTTGTGATAGTTGTTTTTAGTATTGGCATGCTAAGATTGTTGGTTTGGGTGGTTACGTAAGTGTGAGTCAAATTAATGCTTGAAGACTGTTTGTTATGAATCAAACAGTTTCCAAAATGAAAATACTAGTTATGGTAAGAATTTTTTGGGATACAAACAGCGGTCTACAGTGGGCCCTCGCCTTTGCACTACACAAGTACCTACCTCATGGCCCTCTTTTGTTGGACAAAAACAGATTGTAATAAATTCTGGCTACAGAAACCCCAATAAGCTATGCCATAACTAATATGAGATTCGATAAGAGATAAATAGGTGTTCCTAGCAATGACTGGACCAAGTTCGTTTGACACCACTTTAATTGCGTTGCAGCCTGATACTAATCTTTTTTTTTGTGACATAATATGGTCTTCGAATGATAAGTTTACAAACATATTGGCACCTATCGGCGGTGAATGAAAATATTTTCAAAATGGTAATTATTCTACTGCTAAGAGTGCAAAAAGTTTATTAACACAAATTTCAATAAAAATAATTACATACCATAATGGTCATGTACATCTTCACTTGAGATTTCGTCAAGAAATCCAGTTCGTGTCGATGTTTTCATGGCTTATCATCTTAATGAATCTCAGGTGGAATAAACATACCTGAAAAAAAGAAAATAATCATTGGTTTTCACTTCTCACGAATGTTAGTTATTTGTTCAGGTAATCGGAAGGGCATAAGAGAATTGAATAGTTTGATGAAATTAAACATGGTCCATCTATTGAATTGAAATGAACCGCATCGATGAATTTCAACTAACACGGTTAAAATGTGATACTGGAAACTATTTTTATTGAAGGATGGGCTTTCAAGATGAACTATTCTCCAAAACTATGAAATGTTTTTTTGACATACGTTTTAGTCAGCGTTTTGACGTCAACAGGAGATAAAAAACTGATTATTATTTTCATATGAATTGATTATATGATCCAATGTTTAGCGCAAGAAATTGTATTGAAGTTTTGCATACAAAAATAAATAATTATACCAACAAAATTTACTCGATCAGACGTTCTGCTACTACCAAAAAGCTCACAAATAGGTAAAGTATCTAGCTGATTCTAACTATTTCGATTCATGAGATTATTTTATTTGTTGAATCAGAGCAAAGCTCAAAATCTGAATAGATGATGAAAGTATAGCTGAAAGCTGTTTGTACATAGACGATGTTTGAGAAAACTATTATTGGTAGGCTTTATTGAAGCAATAGAACCCAAACCAATGATTTCTAGAATTATTGCCAATTGAAAAAAAAACTATGAAAATACTGTTCAGTTGATTTGTATTTTATGCCTTTTCAAGCATCTCCAAATTTCACTTCGGCCTATAGTGAGTTGGAGTGGCAAACTTTTATTGGGATCAGCACGATATGCTGCCAAAATGGAATCATAATCAATATGATTTTTTTCGAATTACCTCACCTCCATTACTTGGCCGGATCTCTTGAACTGATAGTGAATTTTGGAAACTGTTACAGAGTGTACAGGAGTATCAAGTGGGTGTCTTCGATTAAATTCAGAAGCTGCTTCGCGATAAGACCTTGCACCTTCTCCAATCATCAGTATTGTTTCAATTTTTTCTTGTATAGTTCGTCGGGACACGTTTTAGACTGAATCGATATGGAAATCAAAAGAAATCTATCAGAAAAGAAACTTACAAGAACACACTAACAACAGGATCAATAAAATCAACAGGAACAACAGAAACAAACAAAAACAACAGCAACAACAAAAGCAACAGGAACAATAACATAATTAACACGAGGAAATAAGACTGAATTTAAAACGCTCTATAAAAATATTGTTGGTTAATTTCAATTCTCATTTGTTGTCCACGGCAACGTCAGGACATCCCTTGATTTTAATTGAATACAAGAATTTGAATTCGCGATAGAGGAATAGCAATGATTTAATAGTGAACAGAAGTATTGGTGCAAGTGAGAAGTGTTTTTGGTATATCCTTCAACTCCGCCAATTCCACAATTCTTCGTCAACAATTACTGAATATACGGGGGTGTTTCCATGAAAATTGAGACAAATTTGGATTTTTAAGGGCTGAACAGGATCTCAGGGTTTTAGGAGTAGGTTTCTGATTGAAAACAACAACGCTGAAGGTTGAACGGTTTAATTTCACTAGAAGAACTATGACGTGGTCGTGAAACGGGTGTATCGTGTTGTCTAAATAAAAGGCATAACCTAATTACAATAAAATCATATGCTAAGTATGTTTTACCTACCTAAATAAAAGGCCGGCACGA
>WOGR01001135.1:0-21034 GCA_015342045.1 Leptinotarsa lineolata
CGTTTGAACCAATTGTCGAAGCACTTTTGCCACTCTGATTGAGGTATCTCCAAAACATGCATTCTGAATGCAGCAACTGCTTCTTCAGGTGTCGAAAAATGTTGACCTCTCAGTTTGTTTTTCACGTACGGGAATAAAAAGAAGTCATTTGGTGCTAAAACAGGACTATACGACGAATGACGCATCGAATCGTTGTTTTCGGTGCTCAAAAATGCAGTTGTTTGAGCCGATGTGTGAGAGCTCGCATTGTCGTGATGAAGAGTGATCCGTCTTCGGCGTTTGATTTTCCTGATTTCTTGAAAGACAGCTGGCAAACAAATGGTTGTGTACCACTCAGAATTAACTGTTCTGCGTTTTTCTAGTGGTACGGTCGCGACATGTCCAGTTTTTCCGAAAAAACAGGCGACCATTTGCTTGGTAGTGCCTCGTGCGTGAAAAACTTTTGTTGGATTTGGCTCCTCTTGAAACACCCATACAGTCGACTGATGTTCGTTTTCGAGATCATACGCGTAAATTCACGATTCATCACCTGTCACGATGTCATAGACGTGTTTCGAAACACTGCGATCGTATTTTTTGAGCATTTCCTTCGACCAATCGACATGAGCTTTTTTTGAGAGTCAAATATTGAATGTATACTGGTTCCACTAATGCCTAAGGTTGTCTCAATCTCACGGTAGATCACATGACGATCTTTCAATATCAGTTCGCGCACAGCATCAATGGTTTTCGGAACAACAACTGATTTTGAACGACCTTCAATAAATTCGTCTTGGAGTGAACTACGACCACGATTGAATTCACCATGCCATCGATAGACACTGGTCCTTGATGGAGCTCCATCGCCAAAAAGTGAATTGAGTTCATCCATGCACTGTTGCTAAGTTAATCCACGTCGAAAGTTATAAAAAATAATCGCACGAAAATGTTCACGATTTAATTCCATTTTTGGACCGAGATGAATCTTTTAAGTTACTGTAAACAACACAAATAACGCTCGTATGTCAAAACGTTCTGAGTACGTATAACCTCAAAAATGTCCAACTTTACGATAGAGCTGTCAGTTGCTAGATTGCAACACTAGGGTTGTCAAATCCCGAAACATAAAAGGCAACCAATCGTATTGTATTGTGTATGCCAAATTGCCAAAAACCTTCCAGAAGAAGAAGTAACTATCAATAAAATTTCTTGGCAAATTTGGCAATATGACCATTATTAATTCATTCAATTAACCAAAAACCCATAAATTTTTGTATGGGTTAATCTGCGACACAGCATGAACTGAAGACATAATGGGTACTAATGATAGTACCTACGACCAAAGTGCTTTCGCAATATCGGTATGATAATTAGATATATACAGTTCAAAATGACATACCTACACTATAAATATTATCGAAGCTAATTTACGATTTACCAGAATAAAAACACCGCCGTCGTCTTAGCAATATATTACATGGATATTTCCTTTCCTTTTTCAATGTGAACGAACATGCCAAGATACCAGTGAAATATGAAGATAGTCTCGAACGTAGTGTTTTCAAGGTTGCAACTAACTTGCGTGGATATTCCTTCTTGTGGGTTCTTTGTCTGACTCCGTGAATAGATATAATTGAAGAATTTACGAACATTCAGAAGATTCATTATTCTTAGCAGTAGGTATTTAAAAACATGACTGGGATAAGGAAAATTTGTTCAGTTTTATCTGTTAATATTTACATCTAGTTTTTCATATATTACTACTGTTAAAACTTTCTCTGTGAAAGTATCTATTCTCAAGTCTTTCGCTCAACTGAAGAAACAAGAAACGAAAATTAAAATTAGGTTGGAAAAATAAATAATGAAAAGAAAAGAGAGTAGAAGAAAATGAGATTAGGAAGAAAAAAAGAGAAACGGAAAGAACTAGCAAAGAAGTTTTGCGATGAGATGTTGCTAAAACAACAGGAATACCAGAAATAAAAACAACAAAACAAGACCAGAGAAGGAAAATGGATGAGGTACTAAAATTTTCTTTACAACAAAAGACACAGAGGAGGCACCACAAAGAGGAACTGGCCTCCCAGGTTATCTCAAGGAAAAATTCCAAAGATGTCACTTCCGATAGGAAGTTATTGTGGGTAATGTAATGTTTGCAGTTTAGACAACCATCGGCAATTACTTTTCCTAGGACGACATATAACATTTAATAATTGCTCATTAGTAGCTGCGCTAGATGATAGGAAATCGAACAGAAACACAGAAGTATTTTCAAGAAGCGTTGGTACAGTTTTGGAAAATAAGTACATCTGAAGATGAGCTATTTAGCAAAACAAAGTTCTCACTGAATGCAGAAGAGAAGTAAGATGCTGTTAGCATCGAAACAGACCATCGAAAAAAGACTTTTAAACGTAAAATGAGAAGAAATAATTGGGGCCGATCAGGATCAAACGTTTTTCTGGCAAAAAGGACCAGATCAGACCTGTAGACTACATAAAAGAGATGAATCCACTACGTCGGTATTGATTTGAGTTGATTTAAAGTCTAGAAATATGACGCAGCTTGATCCAAATGGCAGGGAATATAATGTTCCTAGTGGTATCGTAGTGTCATGAAGGAAATGGAAATTCATATTTAGTTTCAGTGTGTTTGGGTTTTTAATTTTGTTTAGAGATTCTTGATTTTTATTCATTTGTTTTGACATTTAGTTTTGATCCCGTCATCTAAAAGTTGCCCATTGCGTCTGCTTTCTGTTTGAAACAACTGCAAATTATATTAATTTATAGCTTACTACCCATAATTTGAATTTATATGGAAGCGTAAAATATTTTACTATTAGTTTTCTCCATGATAGAATTTCACACTCATTTTTTGACCATTTGGATTTCTCTTCAGTTCAATCATTCATTTTGAGATAAATAATCCACAATTAAATAATAATTGTATAGCCGTAAACTACTTTGCATAATTTATTTTTTCGGAAAACATATGTGACACAACTATCTCACTGGATAATTTTTCAGTATCGGAGAAAACAGGTCTTTCTTCGGATGTGCGCTTTTATAATATTCAAAAATCAATATCACCTAAAAATATACCCTTTCAATTTATATTGACAATATTTATAGAAGAAATTTTTTTCTATTTTCTCAAATTATGAAAATGTGTTAGTTATATTCGGGTAAGTGGATTTAAACGTACTAACTCATACATAGCCCCAACATTTATGTCAAAAAATGCTTTTCCAGATGTTTCACGTAAAGACTTTTTAACTGCACGGAGTTGTACATGTTTTTCTACATATGTTTCCATTTTGATTATCTAACAAATGACATCATCAACATTTCGCTTCCATGAGTCAAATGTGAGCTTTTCCATTTGTTTTCAAAAAAAGAGAAGTTCGTCCATATGGTCCTATTTCAGTCATTATTGCTTTTAAACCGCCTCTCTGAATATTTTATTGAAAATTAGTAAATTTTTGCAGAAGCATGAACCAACATTTCACTGTTTTCACGAGTTTGCATTGCTGCTGACTCGTAAGTCATTACGAATATAATTGAAATCGGCCAATTAATCAAGAACTATACCAGCACAGCTTGTAACATTAACTCCCATACGTAATATACATACCTCCTAGGAAAACAAGTGGATTTTACTTGCTTTCTGTATATAATTTGCGCATAATTTTCGGCGCAGGTCAAGCAATCAATCTAGCAAATGTTAACTAGCCATCTCTCTCAAGAACATACCCTCCCTTCGAATATTCGTTGATGATCAAAATCCCCTGTCAACATCAAATGTTGATGGAAAATTTAATGATTGATGAGTGGAAAGAAATATTCAATGATAAATTAATATTGAACAATGTGAGTATGGAATTAAAAGGAGCGTATTAGACACTGATTTTATTTTTTTCTGACTCTGCATTTCCTCTCTATATATTTGGAAAAGTTATTGGAGGTTATACTCAGGATCACAATCTAAAAATATTGAAATGAACATATCCAACATATAATAACATTATTGTAAAAGTGAATGAAATACCACCTGCCTGTTCCTTTCGAATTCTGATGATTTTCAAAGGTTTTCTAAACTTTTGGGTAGTCTAAAAGTTTTGAATACATTGGCACGTTATCTGGTAGAAATTAATAACTCTGTTCATGATCATAATTACAATTTTCATATTCCAACTGAGGATGCCACTATGTAGTGAAAAATGTATTAGAAATGAGGTCTTGATTGTGAAAATTCGTAATTATTATCACGAAAATGGAAATCGTAAAGTAGAAGGATTTGCGACCTAATCCAAACTCAATTCTTTCATAATACTTCAATGAATAATGAAAATTACTTTAGTTTATTGCACCAACTCTATATAAATCAGTGTGAGCTGTTTAGCTGTCTATAAACTGGAGAAAAACTCATAATATTTCATTTAATGACTAAGTATATAGGTGATGTTTTTATTATTGTTTGTAGTAAAGCGGTTGGGGGAATACAGAAATACAAATTATTTGCATTAGGTTTTATTATTTCTATTGTAATAAAAGTTGGATAATATCGGTAAATGGATAATTTTCGGGATTGGCTAGATTCAGTTAATGAAACCGAAATCGTTATGGAGCCATTTTGTGGGTATTTTGTAAGCTTATTTTTTTGAATAATTCATGAGAGAGGGTGTCGTTCACAATTCTCTTGCTCATTGTATTGTCCCGAAAGTGACATTCATATAGTCTTTTCGAATTAATTGAAGTTTCGTTCTAATGCATCTTGAATTTATCACATTTTGTTGAATGATTTTTTTAATATCAATGAACTTTCAAGCATTAAATTCGACCGAGAACAAAACTCATTATCTTCTATAATTACTACAATAGATGGGAATTCAACTGCAATATTTTTCACAACACTTCAAATGAGCCAGATTCTAATAATGCTCTCTTTGATAATATAGAGTACTAAGTACTAGTAGCAAAACTTTTTCTGTATTCTGTATTCTGTCATTTACACAACAGATATAACAATAATGAACTAGAAAAACTTCCGTAATGCTAGCGATATTTGAGCGGCACAAATCATGTCATCAAAATGAACGATAATCGAGAAATCAACTTGAATTGCCCTAATTCCAAAGTAGATGACTAACGGTTGATACGACTTGACTTCTGAATTCCATCCATTTGGAAAAATATTTCCCGGAAGTTTATTCCACATGAACGCAGTTCTCCAAATGGAAGACTCCTTATACAGTGAAGTTCGAGGTGTACTGAGTTGAACCTTAAAACGATGAGCAGCCACAGTCCGTCGCGTATTTCTGATATGTACCACTCTTGGTGGAATCAAATATGCCAAGTACCTGGAACACTTCCCGTGGAAGTATCTATGAAAGAGAGACAAATATCCAACCTTCCTTCTATGTTCCAGACTATCGAGGTTGCAAGTGATGTTCGCGTCTCCAATCAGACGGATGGCTTTCTTCTGGATGAAATCCAGCAGCTTCAGGGTATGCTTAGGAGCGGAGCTCCATGCATGAGAACAATACTCCAAAGAAGGTCTGATCTGAGCTTCATCAAGCTTCAAAAGTTGCTGAGGTGTGCACAGTTTTCTGGTTCGGAACAATGTTCCAAGCTTATGAGAAGCAGCCTTTGCAATTCCAGCGACATGATTGTGAAAAGACATATTGATGTCCATTTTAGGCCCCAACAAACTTATCGAAGCAGAAAGCGGAATTGTCTGTCCTGAAATTATTATATCCAGTTCAGAGACATTCATACTTTTTGAGGTAACCGATGCCTGGGTTTTCATGGTATTGAGTTGAACCTGGTTACTTTCACCCTAATTCAGAATTATTTCTAGATCCCCATTAAGATATGCAACTTCTTGCTGCCGGTGAAGATGTGCATCCGTAGCCGATGACCTGGAATCCAAATGGATTGATGCTGTCGTCAGCAAAGGAATATATTGGATTCTTGGTTTTTCTCAATAAGTCGTTGATATACAACAAAAATAGGGTTGGAGACAATATGGATCCCTGAGGAACACCAGCGTTGATGGTAAAAGTATTCGAGAGATATTCATCAACGGCCATTTGCAGGAATCGTCCTTCCAGGAAGCTGCCATATAGCATTGAAGTTTGGCCAGCAAACCCTCATTCCATAACGGTCAAAAATCTCAGGAATATCAAGCGCAACAGCTCGGGACCCTCCATGATCCTTGATTGCGTTATTCCAAATATGGGTGACATACGATAGAAGGTCGTCTGTTGATCTTTGTTTCCGACAGCCATATTGATGATCGCTCAAGATGTTGAAGCCTTCCAAATATTTAAGGATATGGTGGTTTACGGCTTTATCCAAGATTTTTGGTATCACTGATAGCAAAGCGACTGATCTATAGTTATTTCGAAGATTTTTCTTGTCCTTTTTGAGGATAGGATGAACGCGAACAATCTTCCAACAAAAAGGAAAAACCTCTTTCTTGTAAGACAGGTTGAAAAGATTACAAAATACTGATGTGAGTTCATTTGCGCACTTTTTAAGAACCATGACGATCACTTTATCAGGATCAGATGTTTTGTTGATATCGAGCTGTTTCAAAATTCAAGTGATGATTTTTTTTGTTAAATCAGTGTCTTCCAAGTAACATCTACTTCTATAATTTTTAAAGAAACTGATCATGACAATTAAAGATCATTCCAATTGACAGGTGAAATTTCCTCACAAGTAATCAATTCAATTATAATTGTTACACAGTATATATCTATTATGAGCTGAAAAATACGGTAAAATGTTATATAAATTGAAAATACTTATTTTTCTGGTTGATTCGGCCGTTACTTGATAAAGATCAATAGTAATTTCATAAACTACACCTTACGATTTGATCTCCACAAACTTTATTTGAAAAAAATGAACTCAAAAATTCAACCATTCTAATGAATGACCAACTGGATTTGAATAGATCACCATTATTGAACTTGTTTTCTCAAAAAAACGGTGAAGTATTATTATTCATATACATATTATTGATATTTATATTATTTATGAAAATTCCACATTTTACTGTTTGCCTATATTGATTATTCATCACGTGTTTTTTTTCTATTCAATTATTCATAACTTTTTATATTTTAGTTTTTGATACCTATTAACAAATTTAATGTTTACTGCTCATATTAATTACTTGTGTATTCTTGTTTGATATTTCATTTTTTTCATTTTTATCTTCAGTTAATTTAGTTAATCTCTATTTATAAACATACAATGTTTCTGGGGATTATGAAGACAAATATAATTACAGTAGTATAATTTCCGTACGCCACTGAAAGAGACAGATCAAGGCAAAAACGTCTCAGTCATAATTTAGTGCCTACTATATTGAAATTATATATTTGTCTGGTGCAGAGAAAAACCCCCACGCGATAGAGGAATCACATATTTCCAAGAACAATGCTGATCCTCGTTCCTGATATTTAACACACTTCTTTTCAATTTAATAAATTTTGGAAGTTTCATATATGACGATCCTCGTTGTTGTTGTCAACCTTGTTGATGTAAACCTCGATGAACATGATATTTTCATGAGTCCACACTGTAAAAATGTTTTTATATCTAATTCACACGTATTCATATTTCCAAAGATTATATACTTCAGTCACGCTATCCGAATTCCATAGCTCCTTCAAATAAAACATCAACGAACTCATCATATACCGTTTCTAAATCCTGAGATAGGTCAACAATGTTATTAGGAGTTTAAAAACTTTTACATCAGATAGTTCCTGTGTTTGCAAGATGCGTTTTTTAAATGTCAAAATGTATTTTTATAGAAATATTAAATTTATTTATTTGATTATGAAAACAGGACAGTTGTACAAAAAACTTTGTATGATATTTGTGTTAAAAGTAAGTTTTATTTTGTTCGAGAAATAAAAACTTGTTCACTCACAAAATAAAATCTTACTTTTAACACTCACATCATGAATAGATATTATGATATGATGATGATGATGATGAAATAAATAAATAACTGTATGAATATCTTAACGTACTGTCATCTTGACACGGGTAGATTTGTCTCTTCTGGTGATATAAAATGGTAATCTTGCCTCTCGCACAATACAAATACCATGAGAAAATGCATAATGAAATAAAAATTTTTGAGTGAACTTTATGCGTTTTACTTATTGACGGAATATAACAAATTATAACAATCCATTATAATTTTTGTGGTATTGAATATTTCTAAATTTTTTATACCACCGTACTTATCAGTACTGCAGATATTTTCTGCCGTAGGAAAACATAGAACTATTGAGAAAATAAATACGAGTATGTCATTGTCGATAAACAGTGATTTGGAATTGAGTTGTACTCAAAAGTTATTGAGTGAAAAAAATCCAGCTCTGAAACTTTCTGTTATTTCGATGGAACCGCAGCAGCTACTATAGATGAAAGTCAGATGAATCATTGGTAAAAAATATAACCAGTATTTGTAGTGAACTCAATATAGACAAGTGAGAAAAACAGACATGAATGTCGCCTGAAGTTTTCGAATAGTTATAATGGAAAAAATCTTATGATCAAATAATATGGATTTATCTAATAGGTAGGGAGTAGGAGACATTATCAGTAAATAATACGAATGAGTAGATAGCGGTCAGGTCTGAAATGTTTGAGAAATGGCTGTTCTCTCATTTAAAGTTTCATCAGTATGTATTATGAGTATATTCTCGAGTACATCACAGGTATATACCAATTTCTTTCCATGTAAAATATGATATTTCATACCAGAAGATTACTCATTTGAATTGTATATTCGTTATTTGATTTTAATATATAAGGTCGATGACGGTTTTTGCGGAGGCGAATGTCGATGTAGATCTTCGGATGCTGCGGTCTTTTCGCGTATTGAGGCCTCTCAAATTAGTCTCCAGGATCCCAAGTAAGGGCCAACATGACCGACACCTTTATATCTACAGCTACCATGATTTCTTGATGTTTAGAGTTTTACCCAACCGCTGATCATGTAGCGCAGACTAGATTAGTCTTGAAGAGTAGTTATGTATATTAGGTAGATAGAATGAATAACGGTTCACATCTCATGTTTAGAAATTTAAAATTTTTCCGGAAAATTGCAAGATAATACGAATTTACTTTTCATTGTAGCTTCTCAAATCTCAATTGAATAAAGGAGTTCTGAACGGTTAATGAGATCGCAGCGACATATTAATAGCTACTTTTTTTTTCTAATGAGATTAGTATCAAATTACTATCCTTGCTACATTTTTTGCTGATGCTAAATGCTAGATCTCTTAAGACTGAAGATGCAAATGGTCTTCATGGGAATCAAAATAAATGGGGCTGATTGAATCATTCTTGACAAATTTCAAATAAATCTCTCAGATCTATCTGCTGATTTAATATATGTAAAACATGCCATCATTTTATTTTCTTGGCAATCTTTGTCCTTCTGGATGAATAAAAATAGGTTATTGTAACCCCCAACTCAAATAAGAGATGAAACTTCAATAGTTTGAAAATTACGCAGACTCTCCCAAAACATTTCGTTGAGGTTTTTTTTTACTATTCAATCATTAATGATGAATTCCTTATTCTCGAACCTTATTACTTGCAGCAGCTTATCATTCTTGGTTCACAACTGATTTCACAATATGGAAAGTTGTCATAGGTTAATGATGCTGACAAGCCTTCCGTATCAGTCACAGTTTTTTAAGGTGATGATAATGATGAATCCACGAAGAAATTACCTCGGTTGGGTAGCAAAACTACAAAAACCATCGTAATCGATTCTGATTTTCTCTCCGAACTTCTATTTCAAAGAAACTATAATTGATTTTCATTCACGAGTGAGTGAACAATGATTTCATCGAACTGAAATAATAATATTCACTCTTGAAACCGGTTTGTTAAAATTTTTTCTGATTTTTCATCAGTCTAATTCAGATCAATAAAATTATTTTCTGAAAAGTTTAACAGATGTAGTTGAATTTCAATATCCAGTTCATTAATACTTCCGGAAACCAATTTCGAGTTTTTTTTTTCTGAAAAACTTGTTTAAATTTGACTGAATATTTTTACTGTTGAATTTAGGGTGTGCATATTTAGATTTTTAGAAATAGAGTTAAATATAGTAGTTTAGACTATTAGTATAGTATAGTGCATTCGCTAGAGGCTAGATTTTTGCAGGTTCCTCACGATGTTTCCTCAAGATTACATTGTGATGGATCCCCGCGCGTTGCGGGCTATTCGAGTGCTAAGACCTCTGAAGCTAGTCTCTGGCATACCTAGTAAGTAGATTGAATGTAGAAAAACATCCACTCCTTTCCTCAGGCTTCATTTACTCCCATGTGTACATCTGATACTATAATTTATAGATATGCCTTTTGGATATTTTCAGAATATTTTGATGAAATGATCTACTTATTGAAAAATTAGGGCATTCATCAACATGTAAAATAAATTATTTCATTCATTGAGAAAAAAACTGCTGAAAACACAGTTTTATTCTGCAAGTGAAAATCAACAGATTTAAATTTATATGTATATCGAAATGATAGAACTGGAGTGAATATACAAAATGTTGATGAATCCCATGAGTGACTGAAACAGTTTTATATTTGACAACCGATTTGAATGTATTGACGTTATCTAGAAAATAACTTTTCAGTTCTATTTATTTGTGATATTTCCATTTTGAACAATGAATATTATGAAATATCAGAAGTATAGCATTTTGATCGATTGATTAATGAAAATTCTAGAGAAGAAGTAGCTCCAAATTCCGAAGTGGTGTAGAGTTTTCAAATCACCAAGTCGAACTCAACAAAACAAATGAATAAGAAAATGAATTGAATATTAGTGACTTTCGAAATTGACTTTCTATAGAACATCTGAGTTCTGAGATAATATTTTTCACATTTACGGTTTAATGATTCTGGAAATATTTGTTCCCCTTCATTCACATATTTACATCACGTCAACTGTATATTTTGCAACCTAATGTCTACATGGTTTTCCAGTACTTTCATAAAATATATATTTCTATTTTTTAATATTTTAATATTTGTGTATCAATATATGAATATATTAAAATCAATATACCATGTTCACTATCGTGACCAAGAACAAATTGTTATGATTTGAAATGAAGTTTCAGTTGGAAGTATGATAGGAGAATTTATTGTCACCATATCTAATCAGATAACTGAATTGAAAAAACTTTTTATCGGGCATTCTTCCAGACTACTTCAGAAGAAGTGACAAACATGACTATAGTGGTATAGACCATTGAACAAAAATTAATCAGAAATCGATCAAATTGCTTTACTTCCACTGCAATATGAACATATTGATGAAAGATGATGACTTATATAGGTCTACAAGTTGTTTTGAAATCCATCATCAAAGCCATGGCTCCTCTGCTTCAGATAGGATTACTGGTTTTATTCGCCATCGTTATATTTGCAATCATAGGATTGGAATTCTACTCTGGTGCCTTACATAGAACTTGTTATAGCCTTTATAATATAGGTGAGTACTTATGGTAATTATGTAATTTGAAGCCCTATAGTCATTGTTTCTCATATATACATGAGTAAATGAAAAAGTTTATCTCCAAACATTGTGAGTAGTGACAATGTCACTATCTACAAAAACATCATATCCATATGTAAACCTTGACGAGAAAATATGAATTTTTTTTTTGATTTTTATTAGTTCAATAGAAGTATGAAACAGTATTCTGTATTAAATTAAAAAATTAACCACATAAAAGCCGACACTTTGATTTTTCAAAAATACAAGACGCGCTTCAACCCGAATTAGCAGTCAGAGGCAGAAATACTGTGAAACTATTTTTTCTGTTAGGGCTTCAAAGGATTTTATTGCTTCTTTCTCGGGAACAGAAAGTTCCTGTTCAGAATATGCCGAATTGGATATTGATAATATTGAGAATGCTGATAATAAAATGAAAGAAGGGTGGAATATTGTTGATCAATTGAGAGGAAAGCAGTCGAATGGAAAATCCAGCAATAAGTTCTACAACATTAAACAACCACCATTGTTCAACCACCGCAAAATATGCAGTAGCTACAGTCTTGAGCAACGACCCAATTAAATATTTGAAGGGAGTTCAATAAGGTCAACCATTTGATTTGATCTCCACCGACCTAGATGAATTAAAAGAAGTTATTCGAGAAATTAGAAATGAAAGCACCTCAGGTATTGATGAAATGTATGTCAAAATCTTTGAGACATTGTGTTTTGAATGTTCTTGTCTCATTGATAAATAATTCCTTTGTGAATGGCTCATTCTCTATAAGAATGAATTTCTTCTTAGAAAAAAAAAATTGTTTTTTTGCCAATGTTTCGAATTTGATTGAATTCTTCCTCAAAGCTCAAAAAGTAGTTCCTTTTAAATTCGAAACGTCGGCAAGAAAACAATTGTTTTTTCTGAGGAGAAATTAATCCTGTTACCCAACCAACCTTTCTTAAGAAAAATTATTGGATGACTAAATTAGTTAACACATTCTCATAAGGTTTTCAGTGATATAAATTCTGGTGCCTATACAGCAGTTGTATTCTGCGATTTTTCCAAGGCATTTGATCTTGTTGACCACGGAATCTTACTGCGGAAGCTGAAACATTATGGTTTTGAGCACATAAGCATTGAATGGTTTGAATCATACTTATTGTATCGAAAGCAAATTGTGAGCAGTTGCCCCTCAAGGTTCCATATTAGGACCCATCTTGTTTTTATTGTACATTAATGATATAACACAACTGGACCTAACTGCTAGCATCACATTATTTGCAGATGACACAACGTTGCTCTGCCAGGGAAAAGATCCTACAAAACTAGCTCAAGATGCCACTAAAGATATGGAAAAAATAAAGAGCTGGTGCGACTCATTAAACTTTAATAAAACCCATCTCCTCACCTTCAAATGTGAACTCCCACAGCTTAGTTTGAATCCTTAGGACTTCACATAGATAATGAACTCGAAATCGAGGATCATATTATTGAGTTGAATAAAAAACTTGCATCTGTCTGTTTTGTAATCGACTCAGTTCCAAGAGAACAATGTAGAACCTTTGCAACATCTGCTACTTTGTTTTTGTAGATGCACTTATACGTTGTGGCATTGCCTTCTGGGGAGTATGCAGCAAAAGCATGCTGCAGACTGTTTTTCTTTTACAGAAACGAGCTGTACGGTTTATGTGCGGGGCAAAGTTCCAAGATTACTGCAAACCATTATTCATTGAACAACGAATCCTAACAATAATATCTCCATTCATTCTTGAAAAACAGTAAATCTGATTCATAAAAATATATCTGCTCTTGATGACAAAAACGAGCCACACTATAATACACATCAAGTTAATTTGATCAGACTTCCCCTGTCCACAACAACAATGGTAAAGGATTCATTGATATACAATGGAATAAAGATGAACAATAAAATTCCCATGCACCTGAGAAAAATCAAGCGACATTTTATTTGATAAAGCCTATTATAATTTGAATGAATTTTTGAATGACCAGTCTTTTTATGAATTATAGAATTTACTATTGTATCTCATTAGAATGTAACATATATTCTCAAAGAAAATTTCAAATTATGTATTGTATAGAATTTATTGCTCCGTAAAAATGTGACATCCTATTTTATATATAGGATTTAAGGAACTACTTTTATACTTATACTTCATTAATATATTTGTAATATTATTTATGTACATTGTGTTTGTGACAAGAATTCTATTCTTGAACAATAAACATATTATTGATCAAAAATAGATCACGTATAATTCCCTAGATATATTATGAAATTGGTCGATACTTGATGAAAATCCATAACGTATTGAAAAAACACTGTAATGTGAGATTTTCACTAAACAGTTTCACAAAAACTGGTTGAGCGTCTCTTAGACAAAAATCATGCCAATTTACTGATGACACAGGAAATTTTAGATTAACTTACTATTTGTCTATTTTGAAATTATTCCCAATTCGACGAAAAGTTTTATTCATGCAGTGAAGAACTAATAATGGGTAACCCTTTGAGTCCTTTGCTGGCTGTAATTTTCATGAGTAACACAGAGAATGAAATCCGTATTGGTACAGATACATAAGTGATATCTCAATCTGTTTTACTGATACATATAGGCAATTAGGTAAGTTTGTCGAATATATCAATTCCCGCCAATGAAATTCACCATTGAAAGGGAGGTAAATAATTTAATAAATTACCTTGACTTGACTATTACGGAAATTAATAACAAACATGATTTTGCAATTTTTCACAGTCCATCTCATGAAGACACTGTCATACATAATTTCTCCACACATCCTTACCAGTATAAAGTAGCTGTGTTCAATACTTTGCTTCACAAACTATTGAATATTCCACTATCGGAAAGTAATTTCCAGAGAGAGGTGAGTTCCATCAAACAAATCGCTGTCAACAACGGTTATAAGGTAGATATTATCGACTCCATTCTTTTCAAAAAACTACAAAAATAAACCATGGACCACGTCTACCCAAATTCAAGATACAATAACGTCCGCTATAGGCAATTGTCATATTTTGGTGAACCCACTAATGATATCGCCCATTTTTTCAAAAGAATGCATATAGACGTAGCTCACAGAACGAATAATAGTCTAAGTGAATTCATTGAAATCAATAAATACAAAACTTTGGTGTCGGATGATTCAGGAGTATATAAGCTGACTTGGGGCTCTTGCTGAAAACTTTATATTGGCCGAACAGGGAGAACTTTTTCCCAAAACTTAATGAGAATAGAAGTAGTTTGTTAAATAAAAATACCAATTCCACATTTGCAAACCACCTTTGAGCAGAAGGACATGAGTTCAATAATGAATACAACGTGTTACATTTAAAAAAGAAAAGTTTGAAACTCTAGAATGTTTAGAAATAACTAGATTTGAGAATTCGGTTGATTTACTGAATGACCAAATAGAATTAAATAACTCCCCGTTACTGAATATTTTTTCAAATGTGGAAACTGGTACATAAGCTCAGGTCATTTCATTCATTACAAACTCAGGTACACATAAAACATTAATTAGCTAGGTCAAATTCAGGTCCTTGAAATTTAGGTACGTCAAATTGTAAAATGGATATATGAAGCATCGAATATGTAGAATTTAGTCAGTAAAGACACGCCCGAAGAAGTCACCATTTCTAAATTTACGTCATATCAATCAATGCCGTAAATATCGAGTTGGTGGAAGACCACACTCTCAGATTCGAACAGTACTTGAATAACTTGATACGATGTGCATATATATCTTTAACGCAACTTGTGTTGCGTTTTTGTAAAACGGTTTAGTGAAAATCTCACAATAGAGTGTTTTTTGAAAACGTATAATTCCCTGCCTGACTTTCATTATATGATACTGGTTTCAGAAAATAAATTGATTCCAGAGTACGTTCTACAAACATTGTTTTTTATATTTGTGATTACCACTTTGTTGAATCTGAAGCAATCAATTTTCCCAAATCAAAACAAACACACCATCTCTCGACATGCGTTTCTCTAATCATGTTAGCATCATCTGGAGATGCTATACACTGTTTATATCATATCTTGTTGTGGTTTGGTGTTGGTAGATTTTTTTTCATATTTACTGTACTCCAATTACTTACATCAAACAATACCAATTCATTGATTTTGCGGTTCAAAATATTTATTGTCTTTGCCAGACTGAGAAAAATATACCGTTTTCAGATGAAATAGTGAAAGAAGGCGAAGAAGCAGTACCGTGTAATACGGACAATGAAACACAAGCAAAAAACCAAGGAAGTAATTGGTGTCGAGATGGGAATTCGGTATGCTTGGAGAGATGGCAGGGTCCAAACAATGGTATTACATCATTCGATAATATTGGGTTCGCAATGCTCACTGTTTTTCAGTGTATTACAATGGAAGGATGGACAGCCATTTTGTACTGGGTGAGTAATCTGTCAATTCTTCTCTTTAAGTAATGTTTAGATAATTTTTTTGAGTAGTAAGTTTCCCCAATTAAAAAACTGCTATCATAAACACAGTATCGATCTCCACTCTGGGTGGCTAGGTTTTCATTGCATAGCATCTAATTCCTGCTGAGAATCACACATCCAAAGGTGCGACCTTGTTGATCCTTCGCTTGCACACGTTTTGTATTTTTTAGTTTTATAGGGAAGGAGATAGCTGGTTACAAAAAAAATGCATAAAAAACCAATATTTTTGGAAACGATATTTCTGAATATTCTAGATATTCATACGGTCGTAGTTAATTTTGATTGATGATGTTAGTTACTGCTGATGATGCCAATAGTGACTCCCTGTGGGATACTCAACTGTTCATCAATTCAAATCTATTTGCTAAATAATTCTGTAAGACTGTTAGTGTCTTATCTCGTACTCCATATGTATATAATTTTTTTATTAGTAGACTATGGGATACGGTGTCAAATGCTTTGGCCAAATCAAGAAATATTGTTTAAAACTTTCTCGATTTGTCCAATGCATTGACAGTTTTTTCAACAAGGTCCGTAATAGCATTTTCACATCATAATTTATTCAGAAAGCCGTACTGATGTTTTGTTACGAAGGAATGTTTATCAAAGAATGATAATAACCTTTTTTTTAATGCATTGTTCGAAAATCTTTGAAATATTGTTAATAACAGAGATCGTCCTGTAATTGATCAATTGATATTTTTCACCAGTTTTATAGACTGGTGTTACTATGATGAATTTATAATATTTTCCAAGGGTCCTATGATCTGTGTGTGAGTTATTCCGTCAGGTCCTGGGAAGCAGTTATTTTTGAGATTTGCAATCAAGATAATTACTTCATTTTCATTTGTAGGTTTTACGTACATAGTAGAATTTATAGGTATGTTTTACATGAATGTGTTTTATATAAAGAAACTATTAAAAATATAAGGAAGACATTTTTATAAATCTAATGAATCACCAAAACTAATTCGTTGATATCAAGATTTCATGTACTTGTAACATGCAGACTGTCTCTAAATTGAATGTAATTATTTTTTTCAGATGAATGATGCCATGGGAAGCTACTTCAACTGGATGTACTTCGTCCCTCTCATAGTTTTAGGATCATTTTTCATGTTGAATTTAGTTCTAGGAGTACTGAGCGGGTGAGTTATTTTTTTGTGGAAATCAATATTTTGCTCATCGATCTGTGAATAGTGAATTTTCCAACGAAAGATTGAGAGTGGAACGCAGAGCAGACTACTACCGAACCAAGACTAACAATATGGTCAATGAAACATTTGGCCGTTACATAAAATGGATTACCCAAGCAGGTGGAATTAGATGATATGATTGTGTAGGACCCTAAAAATTATTCATCTAGAAATTTCAACGAAAAATTGCTTCTAATATAAAGAATAAGGCGATAAATAATCTCAGAAAATAGTTCTACATATAAATGTTCCTGAAATAATATCTTTCGTAAACGTGGAACCGGACTGTTCATAAGAATTCAAGTTTAGTTATTATAATGCTCAGATAATTCACACTGTGCCAACAATTCTATGAACTATAGCAAATGTCAGGATCTTTGCGGATTGTTTAAGGATTTCTTTTTTTTTATATGTCAAGTTATTTCATTGATGGAATCCGCCTTCCCGGTATTGATGATGTCCAAGAGGCTGAAACGGCTGTCTACTGGTGGCCCTTAGATTGAAATTAAATTGAGAATGATCAGGGCAGTACCTCCCTATCTTGTCATTTTCGAATGGAACACCCTGTAGGATAGTTTTGAATTTCCGAGACGATTTTGACTGATTTCCATCAAACATTCCCAATATCAAAAGTCAATCGTTCACGAGATATTTCAGATATTTTTGAAAAAATAAAACATATGCATGTCCACTATAAAACTACGGGCTATGAACCCTTCATTTCGAACATTTACAAAAAGTTTATTAGAACTAATAATTTGTCGTTTTAGTTTTTATTGGAGACATGAATTCAGATGAATGGTGGGGGCGACAACTGATTAACGGAAAATCAGATTTTTCAAACAGAATAATGAGTTGTTTATATTCTGAATGTTTCATTAACAAATCTATTTTGATTGTTTAACCTTTTTCAATTCCCTCAATTCCCCCTAATAATTTTCACTGACCATTGATACTAACATTATTGTGAACAAATCCATTTTGATTGTTTAACCGTTTTTAATTTCTTCATTTTTTCTCAATAATTTTCACTGACCATTGATAATAACTCCATCTATACACGAATCTAGTGATCATTCATTAATTCCGAATAGCTCTTTCCAATGATTATTTACAGTTTTCTTCTCCATTGTTTTCGCCCGATCTTTTACCACGCTAACATAGATGTCACATTTGTTGGGTTAATTGTTTTTTCACGGAATGACATCTACATCTTATATAATTTTTCTCGTTGCTATCAGCGCCCTTCGTACAAATTGTTATTGAAAAACTACTTATTTTGATGATGTATTTTTTCTGTGTACTGTGGGGCATTTTCCCGAAATTAAAAAATGTACTTACTTATAAATGATACGACTTCTTGATTACATTTTTTTGCTAACCTATAGGTAATTTGTTTCTATGAGTTTATAACTTTTATTGTCAAATAATCCAATTTGCATTATTTTCCTTATTTTCAGGCTTTTGTTACACTGAAGATGATCACAGCTGTGATCGAAACATGTATGTTTTTTTCGATTAAATAATTGAATATATTCTTCTTTTTGAGTGAAGACTTCGAGTTTACCTTTCTTTTCAAATCTTTCCTACTCCACTTTGAGTTATGGACTACATCCGTCGATTGATCATGATTCCTTGGCTATTATTTTATGAAAACTTTATTGAAAAATGAAAATTTCCGATGACATGTACATATTACCTGTATAGGTAAGACAAATTGGGATATAACTCCTGAATATGAAATGTAAAAAAATGACATCTTGTTGTTTTATTGAAACATCATCAATTTAGAACTCTTTTAGCAGCATTTCATTTATATCTGTTTTTTTCATAGGAATATTTCTCAACTGCATTATGCGTATGTCAGTTGACTTTACTTTCGAAAACCTCTTTCTTGTCTTCGTCTTTCCCAACAAATTCACTAGCAGAAAGCTCTTTCGTTATTTGGTAATCATTTGTGATAGCATTCTCGGTAGAATGATAACCGCACAAGTGCCGTAACCTACGATATTATATCCTTCATTCATGAGATGAGAATGAACTCTGTGTAATAGTATTGATTGATTTCTCTAGTTCTTTCGATAATCTAAACCGCACTATTCTGTTATCTGTTCTTCGCCATGTAGGGATTGGTGAGAATGCCGTGTATTTTCTCTAAGCATTTTTCTCAAATCATGGGAAAGTACAAATTGATGACGCATTTTTTGAGTATCCAATTATTCAGCAAGGTATTCCTCAAGGCAGTATCGTCGGACCGTTACGATTTCCACTTCATACCCCAAAATTTAACCCCATACCACAACCATCATATGTACGCCATCATATGAGTTATATAACATTCTCTGAGCAAATCAGAGGATAACTCATAACCTATCTGTGCTCAGAAATAGTTTTTGTGAATTAATACTTTCAAGTCTTGCACTATATAACGATGAAACCTTAGTGTTTAGTGACCATATTGACGATCTGAGTTTTTATATATATAGTCAACTTTCGATCAACATCTATCAAAGAAAATTTAATCTGTTTTTCCTTACCTGAAACTGAAAATATTGGCTGATTTGCTGGTATTGTTCCAGTTCAATCATTTCGATATGGTGTTCGACACTTACTGCATAGAAACATATTCTGAAATGTAATTTATGCCGTGACGAGTTAACATTTAAAAGTAATGGCATGGTAAAAGGACAAAATATGCACTACTACTCAACAAAGAATCCCCATTGGACGAAAAAAGTCGATAACAAGAACAGATGGTAAACAAATGTTTGGTGGGCATAATTAGGGATCAGGTCATAGAACCACATTTTTTGATGGGAGAAATTTATAAAGATTTCTTTCTAAATTATTCACCAAATTTGTTGGATTGACACAAGTAATAGGTTATATTTCTAACATGATGGCGCTCATCTCCACAACCAAAATCAGGCAAGAGGTTTTTGAACAAGTGGCGTGGGAATAAATGGATTGGAAGAAATGGACCCATTCACACACAGCACGATCCCCAGACCTTATGGGGATATGTCAATAATGGAGTCTATCGACAGAAACCAACATTGGAAGACATGAAGAATAGGATTTCAGAAATTTTCCGGTATATTACAAGATCAACTTCAATTGATGTTCGAAGAAAAATGGTTGATAGAATACATTTATGGATAGCTCAAAATAAAAGATTGTTCAAGCATCTACGATGAATTTGTTCTTTTCGAATTGTTTGTTCACATTTTGTCGAGCACTGAATAAAAAAACGATATTGCTTCAATTTAATGTCTTTTACATACTTTCCCCAAGAATAAGATACATTTTCGATGGAAATAAAGTATTTCATGAAAGCTCATAGTATGGACTATTTTAGAATTGCCCTATGTATAGGGCGTTCCATTTGAAAAATTGAGAAAAAAGTGATCCGAAGTTTTGTTTACCCTTGTATAAAAAGGTGCCGTTCGGTAAACTCATGAAGATGAAATGGAAATGAATCATCCTCAAGGATATTTGGTTGAGAAATTTTCTCATTCCATTTGATCTGAATTACCCGTTATAAACCCAAACAACTCTTTACTTTTTAGAAGCTCACTGCCCAAAAAACTCAATCGAGTAAAAATATCTGGAGAATTCTATTTAAGAAAACATGAGTTTGATTTGTCACACATTCATTAGACACCCTGCATATTAGTAATGATTGTTGAAAGAAAGCTTTTATCAATCTCTACAAGTTTTTTCTGGACATTTTTCTGTATCTCCAATAAGGAAGCAGCTTTCGTCCAGTTTTTCGGCGTTTTAAAATCGTTTGTAATCTATCACGGAAAAT
>WOGR01001136.1:0-21028 GCA_015342045.1 Leptinotarsa lineolata
TATAACATTACAGATATAACTTACTCAACGTGAGATTAGTATAAAAATTAGCAACACTTTGAACGAAAAATAATTTTGAAACTAATTTTGATATGGATGGAAACGTGACAGTTGTTTTTTGTTGATTACTCAAACATATTTTTTTTATAATAATTATTCAGTTACATACTGGATGAATCAGCATTACTTTATCTTTTTCGACTATCATTTTCTGATTTAAATAAATGAGTATAAATTTGACTAAGATTAATGAAATCAGTTTTTTCATTCATTGATTTTGATTATTCATTTATATGGATCATTTCTAGAAAAAAAAACGATTCTAGGAATTCTGTTCAATTTCTAAAATACTAGCATTAGTATAATCCATTTGGTGATCTAAAGAATTTACATGTTCCAATAGTGTGAAAATTGTGATAAAGTATATATTGGACAGACCTCAAGACTTCTAAAAGGTAGAATTTCATCTCATGTAAGTGACTGCAAAAGGAATATTTTATCGTGTGCACTATCGGAACATGTAAATTCTTTAGATCACCAAATGGATTTTACTAATGCTAGTATTTTGGAAATTGAACAGAATTCCTATAAACGTTCTCTTCAAGAAATGATCCATATAAATAAAGAATCAAAATCAATGAATAAAGGAACTGATTTGAAAAATCAAATTCATACAAATTTATTTAAATTAGAAAATGATAGTCGAAAAAGATATAGTAATGCTGATTCATCCAGTATGTAACTGAATAATTATTATATTATATATGTTTAAGTAATCAACAAAAACAACTGTCACGTTTTCATCCATTTCAAAATTAGTTTCAAAATTATTTTTTGTTCAAAGTGTTGCTACTTTTTATACTGATCTCACGTTGAGTAAGTTATATTTGTAATGTTATACATATATTTTACTATACTTATTTCAGTTGTCGTGAAGAAGAAAATAAACATTTCCGAAAGCAAGACAAACTAACAAAGAGTCTTTTTCCTAGACATTGACTGCAACCTTAATAAACCATCTATCACATATTATTTTTATCTGTTTTCGAGATGAAAAATAAATTGTGCTAAATATGGTCCAAAACAAAGCCTCAATTGAACTTGAGTACATCAGTACTCTCACTCATGAAAAGTTGATATTTTGAGATAGTTTGGACAAACTCGAAATATATAAATAACACCAAGAAATCGACTCCATATCATACAGGGCGTGCTAAAATTACTAATATTTCCATTGTGCATGAAAGTAGTCAGAAATTCATTTTTTCAAATGAAACCCCCTGTATATTACTCGGTAAATTGAAAGACGGTGAAAAATGCTTCAAGATGATATTTCATGTCCCTATACATAAAACGTCAAGTTTACACAATGAAGTCGCTTCTAGAAACATAATTTTTTTTTGAATTTGGATTAAGGTAGCAGTGGAATTATCAAGCTTATAGCAGTTCGGTGTCTTTTATGAGTAATTTACCAAGAGTTATCGACGGTGTTTCGAATCATCTTCCAAAATGAATGCAAATATCGATTATTCGAACGAAGTTCTCATTATTTATTATACACATGAACAAAGTGATCAAATCATTGTCAGAAGTTGTAAAAAATTCAACCAAATGTATCCTGAATTAACACCAATGAACGAGAGGAAGTTTGTGAGGTTACAAAATAATTTCCTTAACTATGGCTCAAAGTTTCCAGGGAACAACTGTACCAAAAATTAGGCATTTCTAGGTGAAGAGTAAGATTTTCTGATCTATAACATGTGAAAGTACTGAAAATAACAGAATTAGGAGGATGAAAAATAACAAAATTGAAAACAAAATATCACATTTTTACAATATATGCTGGAAATGTCCATAACATTCTAAACATTTTGAAATGTTCTTTTGTCCGCGACTTGTGGGTACTGTTTCAATGTCATAGAGATCCAAATCTTCAATACACCGCACTATTTGCCGTTGCAGTTCTTCTTTGGTAGGCACTGGAGTACTGTACACCCTTTCTTCTAAAACAACCCATAAAAAGTCAAGTGGTGTGAGACCGGGTGATCTCGGTAGCCAATCCCACGGCCCTAAATGCCTAAACCAACGATGGTCAAACATTTCGTGAGGTTTTCTGGAAACTTCCTGGGTGGAATGAGCTGTCGCTCCGTCCAATTGAAACCACGAATTCCTATATTCCTCTAAAGGTAAATTTTTGAGGAAATCGGTAACAGTCGTCCTTAATATTTGGAGATATCTCTCTGCATTTAGTGAGTTTTCATAAATGAAAAAGCAGAACACCATCAAGTAAAATTTTCCTTGAAAACCCATTTCTTTTGTCATATGAGGGTTATGATGATCCCAAAAATGTTTATTTCTTCTATTAAAATTGCCATCCCTCGTAAATTTTGATTCGTCGCTACAAATTATTCTTGACAAAAAATCCCGATCTTTCTGTATATGTATTGAAAGAGATTCGCAAAAAATGCAATCTACGTTCAAAGTCTTCTGATTTGAGAGCTTGAACTTTGGTAAATTTATACGGATGCATTTCGTGATTTTTCAAAATTCGTTGTACTGAAGCATGTGATATACCCAAATCTCTTTCTGCACTGCGAATGGAATCTTCTGGATAGGCATAAAAGTATGCCAAAAGGTTAACAGTATTGTCCTCATTTAAAGTAATAGGTTTTGGTAATGTTGAAGGAGCTTTTAACTTTGAGCCATAGTTAAGGAAATTATTTTGTAACCTTACAAACTTCCTCTCGTTCATTGGTGTTCATTCAGGATTCATTTGGTTGAATTTTCTGCAAGTTCTTACAATGGTTTGATCAATTTGTTTATGTGCAATAAATAATTTCATGAGAACTTCGTTTGAATAATCGGTATTTGCATTCATTTTGGAAGATGTTTTGGAACACAGTCTATAACTATTTGTAAATTACTTGTAAGAGTAACCAAACTATTAAAAGCTTGATAATTCCAGTGCTACCTGAAACCAAATTCTTAAAAAAATAATGAAGAAGTGACTTTATTAAGAAAACTCTATGATTTAGGTATGGAGACATGATATATCATCTTGAAGCATTTTTCATCATCTTCCAATTTATCAATAACATACAGGGAGTTTCATTTGTAAAAACGAACTTTTGTCCACTTTTATGCATAATGGCAATAATAGTAATTTTAGCACGCCCTGTGTGATATGGAATCGATTTTTTGGTGTTGATTAAATATTTCAAGTTTGGCCAAACTATCATCAAAATATTAACTTTTCAATAATTGAGAGTACTGATGTTCGTTCCGTTAACCAGTTGACGAACGTCAACCCTCAGAAGTCGAAACTTGTGCGAGCAATTGATTAATGAGGCCTTACCTTTTAACGTGCGATTACCCAGCACGGTGGCCCCGGCGGGGAATCGAACCCCGGTCGTCCACTTGAAAGGCGAATGTGCTAACCTCTACACTACCGTGACCACCGTAAAACTACTGATTTTCTGTAGAGCTTAAATGATGAACAACCTAAAAATTCAGAATATGAATGATTATGGTGCCTTACAGCTGCCTCGAGGCATTTTTTCCAACCACCAGGAAAATCTTCATTACATTTCATGAATAACTTTAGATCTCTTATAGCACGTTCTGCAATTCCGTTTCCTCCAGGGTGATATGGAGTAGTATGTTTAATTGTTATTCCTCTCTCATTTGCCCATTCATGAAATTCTCCAGATGCAAATACTTTTTCACAATCAGTTACTATATTCTTTATTTCATTCACAAATGGTAAATTAGCTAAATATTGTTTTACAGATTTACTATTTTTCTTCATTGCTTTTGCTGAGATGTATCTTGTTGCCCCATCAACAATGATAAAATGAATGATTTGGTTGTTTTATTCAAGTCAGACTTCTTTTGGATTTCAGCAAAATCAATATTTCATATGAATTTTCAGAACATTTAGTGATATGTATGAATAAAGTCAGGTTTGGCAAGTATTTGAATTTTGCTATTTGGCACGTGTTTCAAGGTTTTGTGTAATATTTGATATCCTTAGTTATATTTTTCCATATAAATCTAGCTTAAATTTTGAAATAGGTTTTATAATACTCATCATGACCTCCTGAAGTTGCATTGTCATTATACAATTTTAAAATTTCGTTCATCATTTGCTTGCTTTCAACTTGATATCTGCCATCTTCAATTTTTTCCAAATCTTGAGTAACCAAATTACACCAAAAAGAGTCTTGAATATTGATATGGCATCAGCATCTTTCAGTTCTTTTCCATTTTCATGATTGACCTCCATATCGAAACTTCTCAAAAATATTTGCCATCTTGCCAATCTATCTCTCAGATCTCCAGTGGATAAAAGTTGGGTTAAAGCACGGTGGTCGGTATGCACTTTGACATTTCTTCCTTCTAGACAGGTGCGGAAATGTTTCACTGCTTTTACCACCGCCAAGCATTCTATCTCTGTTACTGAATAATTCATTTCACATTTTGAAAAAGCATAAGATGACTCTTAGTTGTCTATTCTTTATTTCTTTTGGATCTCTTCGATAGAGAATTGCCCCACAACCATAATATGAAGCATCTGTCGATAATTTATATTTCAAACGAGGATCTGGGATTCTCAAAATCGGTTCTGATGTTATGAACTCTTTCAGTTTCTCAAATGAATTTTCACATTCTTGAGTCCTGATTAATTTTTTGTTTTTACATTTTAGTTCTTCCAAAGGACGTGATATTTTGCTATAATTTGATATAAAGCTTCTAAAATGATTGGTAAGGCCAGTACAACATTGTAATGACTTGATGTCATAAGCTCTTTTCAGTGATTTCTTATTTCCATCGATTTCTCTACTAAGAAAATTCACTTGTTGTACACAAAAAGAACATTTCTTGAAGTTTATTCTGAAGTTATTTTCATCAAATTTTCTCAAAATTTTCAAAGTAATAACTTTAAAATCAACTTCAAGAGTGTTCTTTTTGTGTACAACAAGTGAGTTCAAGTTCACTACTTCTAATGCAGAACTGAGATCAGTGGGAAGACTTGTCTATTGTCTTTCATATTCAAAAACTGAGCACTCCACGATTATGTGCTTCACACTGTTGATCACACCACAGACATCACATTTCGCAGCATATTCTTTCTTCATAAGGTATTGGTGGGTTAGTCTTGTGTTTCCGATTCCAAGACGAGTAACAATGACTTGATGTCTTCTTTGGGTCGATTGGTAGTTCTAGGAGCGCATGTCGGGATTTATCCCTCGTAATTTGTTTGTTTCCAAATGTTTGTTAGTAGTTTTCTCATTATATTGAAGTAATATGTGTGGGGAATTTGTTCAAACCGAGTTACGGAAGGAGTAATGGTAATATTGCGAGCGACTGCATCGGCTTTCTTGTTGTCTCTGATTCCAGCATGGGAAGGTATCCAGACTACTTTAATATATTTTTGATCCTGCATTAGCTTGGTTAACCCTTCCTTAATACGAACAAGTAGTGCATTGCTTATTGCTTGGGTATAGCTGTCAGATTCCGTGGATTACGCTGAGAGAATCGGTGAAAATAAAGTTACCTTCCAGTCTTTCACAGTGTGCTACAGCTTAGACTATGGCATACAATTCACCTGTATAAAAACACAACAGATTGACGGCAGACGGTAAGCATGCTCCGTATCTCTTGTGACGACTACTGCTCCCATACACTCAGAAGACTTAGAGGCATCTGAGTATAAGTGATTGTATTCCTTGTAGTTGGAGAATAGTTCAGAAAAAACTTTCTAGATAAGAATTGGTGGAGTATAATTTTTCCTGTGAGCAGAGAGTTGGGTGTTTCAAGATGGGATCTACAGGATTATTAGGAATTTTTGACATTTTTGTGTAGGGAGGTAATGCAGATTTATCATTTTGATCAAAAAGATGGGGGAATCTGTTATTGCAATATAATATCATCATAGCATTACTTATACTGTTAATCTCAACTATTTTATTTAAAAAAAATTTGTTTTTATTTTTATTATTTCAACTATTTCATCATATTTTGAATCATTATTTGAATTTATCGTGATGCAATATTGCTGTCTTTGATCGTTTTATTTTTTGAATTTTGTATTATTTTATATACTTATTAGTTGTTTGCGAAACAAGTGCAGTAGCACTTATCGCCTAGGCACTTTATTCAACTTGTTTCCTCGAAAAAATGTACTCTTGCTTTTGTGAATAAAGTTATTATTATTATTATTATTATGATAGGCGGCGAAGATCAAGAGGCTGTTCTCCTGCTTCAAAAAGTAAACTTATACGGAATGGTTCTCAAGCTATCCTGATGGTGGCATGTTGAATAACATCAATCTGTTTAAGAGCTGGCTTCTTTGCAGTAGAGTCTAATTTGGATCTTATTAGAGCCCAATAGATGATTATTGAATATTCCATATCTTAGGTATTATTGTCGTTTCTACAGAAAGCAACCAAATCTAACCCTAGTGGAACTATAATCTTCATCAGTGAAAAATTTTCAGGCACATTTACAGTAGAAGAAATATATGAATTCAATAGTGAAATTGTGAAAATACAAATGAAATATTTAAGACATATATACAGAGCACCAAATTCGCAACTGGATATATTTGTCAGAAATATTGCCAACTGCAGAACAGAGAGATGATTTAAAAAACACTTTTTTTAGCTGAATTACATAAATATTCAGATGAAATCATATAGTGAAGTGAAATGAATAATTTTGAATTTAATACACTGTATTTGTATGTAAGACCATTGTCTATAGATTTAGACAATGGTAAGACTCTCTGCACTGACTTTCCTGTTAGTCCTAACAACTGTGAGTCTGTCTAGTTAATATATGGTATTAATTCTCAATTTCATTTTAATTGCTGTGTTCAACGTGCTTCTTTCAAATAACACATTTTTGCATTAAACCTACAGCATTATAAATTCAGAATATCGGGTTCCGAAATTCTTTGGTAGAACTTGAGCAGAATCAAGAAGAGAGAGAAAAATTTTGGGTTATGTATCAGAATCAGAGGTTATATGTTTATGTAGGGTTTGAATTTTTGTGAAAGTACATTTTGTCAATGTGTATTGTTCAATAATAGATATGAATTTATTTGGTCGATGCTGCAAGGAAATATTTGGAAAGTTGAGGAATTCGCCTTTGGCTGTAAGCCCCAATAAAAATGCATTACCTGTCCTTAAAACAAGAACCTCTTATTTCAAACAAAATTTATGTTCATTTCAGGGTAAGAATAATAATATCTACATCGTAGTTCACAGCAACATAGAAATATACTATTGTCTATAAGTTTTTTTCAGGAGAAAATGAAGAATTGAAGATTGATTATGAAGCCATTGTGAAAAACGATAAGGATTTAGAAAACAAACTCAAGGTAATAATTCTGGAGGCAGAGGTCTTGAGGCAAGAAGGACATGCTGTACCACCAGTATCATTTTTGTCAAGCGAACAATGGAAAGAAGCTTTGAATCTACCCACCCGATCTGCAAGAAGAAGATATTATGAATTCTTGTTCAAATTATCAAAAACAACTGAAAATAAACTGGTATGCTATATTGGATAATAATAATATTTCTTTTTCTTGTTGAAAAGTATTCAATTTCATTTTCTGGAGTCAAGCTATTTTATTGTAACTTTCATAGTTTTGTCTCTCATTATTAATCTGAAGTTGAAATTTGTCAGAAAAATAGCCAATGAAAACAATTATGAAGGGCTCACTTTTGGCAATAAATATCTTGAGAAATTACAATTTCTTTACATGATTGCATAATGCAGAATTCAAATCCCCTATTTTGGATATTTTCACCGAATACAAAAATTTCATTTTGTGTGACAATTTATAGTAAAATCAATTATTTTTTTGAAAAACTGAGGTGCTATTTTAACAATATAACTCAGGAAATCAAAGTTGATATCACATAATTTTGAGATTAAGATGAAGTCATTGCAAATTCTACAAGGTGACTGAGGTATAAATGGAATATGTCCTGTTGACATTAAAAAATGTGTTCTCAAAATGTAATAATTTATCTGAGGTAAAATTTCTGAAGCATCTACTTTGTTGTACAGGAATCCATAAAGTGAGATTATCCAAGAAGTTTTCTGTCTAATCTGGACATATCAATTGTAGTATAAAATTCAGACAGAATACTTTCATCTGGATAAAAATTAAAAAATAAGTTTTTTAAGAACAAACTTCAAAAAATGGCATTGAACATTTTAATTCAATTTATACAATGGTGACCATATAAAAGAACCATATTCCAATTTAGACCTCACATAAAGCGGAAGAGTTATAACAAAAGAGTCGTAATGGAAGCAGACACCAAACTAAATGTTTTTTTTTCTTAAGGACAAAACACAAGCACTACAGGAAAATTCCTAAGGAGCTGTAACAGAGGTATCTATGTGGAAAAAACAATTCAGATTGGATTTTAATCGCTGCAGATTAAATTCATTTGGAAAAATGTTCTCAGGAAGTTTATTCCACATAGACGCAGTTCTCCAAATGAAAGAGTTCTCAAACAGTGAAGTGCGAGGTGTACTGAGTGCGTCGCGTATTTCTAATATGCTCCGCTCTTGGTAGAATCAAATGTTGTCAAATCACTTGAACACCCCCCATGAAAGTATCTATGAAAGAGAGACAAATCTCCAACCTTTCTTCGATGTTCCAAACTGTCAAGATTGCAAGTGATGTTCGTGTATCCAATCAGGGAATGGCTCTTTTCTGGTTGAATCCAGCGGCTTCAGGATATGTTTAGGGACAGAGCTCCATACATAAGAACAACACTCCAAAGAAGGTCTGATCTGAGCTTTATAAAGCATCAATAGTTGCTGAGGTGTGTACAGTTTTCTGGTTTGGAACAGTGTTCCAAGCTTTCGAGAAGCAGCCTTCACAATTCCAGCGACATGATTGTGCCAATTTCAGCAGTTCGGACTTCCATTGTCTAAAAATTTGTAAAATGATTTGAAATCCCTGACAATGGAAGTCCGAACTGCTGAAATTCACCACGAAACATTGTCATTCACCTTCAAACAAACATGATTGTGCCAAGACATATCGGTGTACATTTTAACCCCCAACAAACTTATTGAAGCAGAAAGCGTTTATCCTGACATTATTGTATCAGGTTTGGAGACATCTTTTTGGAGAAAACCAATGCCTGGGTTTTTGTGGCATTGAATTGAACCTGATTACTTTCACCTCAATTCGAAATCACCTCTAGAATCACCTCTAGGTATACAACCTCCTGCTGCTGGTGAAGATGTGCATCCTCAGCTGATGTCCTGGAATCCAAATGGAATGAAGAGACAAGTGTGCTGTTGTTAGCAAAGCAATATATTAGATTTTCGTTTTTCTCCAATAAGTCGTTGATATACAATAAAAAGAGGGTTGAAGACAATATGGATACCTGGGAAACACCAGCGATAATGGTAAAAGTATTCGAGAGATATCCATCGACGGCTACTTACAGAGAAAGTTCTTTCAGGAAGCTGGAGTGCCATACACAAACATGATCCGACAAGCCATAGCATTAAAGTTTGGCCAGCAAACCCTCATGGCACACAAGGTCAAAGACCTTAGGAATATCAAGTGCAACAGCTCCTAACTTTCCATGTTTTTCGATTGCGTTATTCCAAATATGGGTGATATATGATAGAAGGTTGCTTGTTTATCTTTGTTTCTGAAACAAGCCATATTGGTGATCGCTCAATATGTTAAGGCCTTCCAAATATTTAAAGATATTGTGGACATTGAAGATACCGAATATAGAAATTTCGGCACTGGGATGATTGATTTGCAGAAAGTCAATGGTGTTTGCAAGTAAAGATGAAAGTGCCCTATATTGTGTATCAGTTGGTGTTTGATTAACACTGCATATGAATTTAGTGATCTGTGATATTATTTTAAACTACATAACATCAAAGTTTTGGGGTTCCAGCGTTTCTTCTCGTTGCCAGGACAGATTGCTTCGAGTTAAAAAAGATATTTCAAAGTTACGTCTGAATCGGGAGTGGAAATCATAACCGGGATATAGAAAATTGACGGGGTTTGTTGAAGCACTGACTTAGGTTTCTGTGAGTACAAGAATATGAGGACTATTTGTTTGAAGATATTGATGCACTGCGTTTATATTTAAGTTGAGTCCTCTAGTGGGCCTCTTAGCAACTGCAGTAACCATGCTATTTACCTGCGAACTGATATTAGTAGGACCCAGAAATAATGGTTTTTGGATACCTTCTGCAGGATGATGCCCTCGAATCAGCCCCCACCCGGAGATCCGATTGGGGAGCTATTTTACCTCCGGAGTATTTGGACCCTAGGAGCGCCATCATGCAATTTTTCTTTATATTCCCACCCTTGAAACCAGAAACAGCCGGCACAGCAACGAAACAGCCCGAAAGTATCTTCACGCTGCCCAAACCGTTGCAATGATGAATAAATATTATTATTATATATTATTATTAATGATATCTCACGAGCGATGTCAGGTGGGACCAGCCTCTACCATTTGGATGGCATTTGAAATAAAATTTTAATGTTAATGCAAACAGAAAGAGATGGAAAAGTCTAAACACTATAAAAAAAATCAGAAGTATTATTGAATCATTATTACCAAAAATTAGTATTCATTATTGAATAATTCATTTATTTATTTATTTATTTACGGATTCAAGACCCATTTCACGCAGTACAATTCAAAAATTAAAAATAGCTACACATAATACCCAATACAAAAGTATAGATAGATTCAAAAAAGTACCTGTATACATATATACACAGAATACACAAATACACACATACACACATATGGCTCTGTTGTAGAAGTAAAGAAATCGAGGTCCGTTTTATTTGCCGTTCTTATAGTTCGTGATATAAAGGAATGAAAGTACTGATTTGTTTTACAGTGTGATTGAGAAAATGTTGTTGTATTTCTAGTAAATTTGGGAGAGGCTGAAAGTCCGATCATGAATAGCAATGAGGGACAATGGACAATTCCATTAATAGTTTTGAAAAATATCAAGTCTTTAGTATCTCTTCTGTTAAGGAGTGTTTCAAGGTTTATGAGAGAGTGTAGCTGAGGATAGTTATATATGTAGTTCTCAGGAGTAATTCTGGATTTAAATGCGACCAATCTTAGGAATTTTCTCTGAACTTGTTCTAATATATGGATGTGGCTTGCATATGAAGAGTTCCATACAGAAGATACGTATTCAAGATGAGATCTTACCAGAGAGCAGTACAGGATTTTATGCCTTTGATATTAGTGAAATCTGAGGTGCATCTTCTTAGGAAGCCTAGCATTACTGAGTGGAACTTGATTTATAGTATAAGAGAACGTTAAGGGGATACGTTTATGGCTAAAAACTATGGAGTGGCATTTACGTGTACATATTAAGTTCCATACCATTGTCAGAACATCAACTGGATAGTTAGTTCAGCTTGCTCTGGAGTTCTTCACAGTCGTCCGGTGAATCGATTTTCTTATAAACTTTCTAATCATCTGCGAAGCTCAGAAACTCTGTATTAGAGAAACAGTACTGAATATCGTTCATAAAAACATTGAACAGCAGTGGTCCTAAATGGGATTCTTGGGGAGCACCGGATGGTACTAAACTTCCAGATGATTTAAATCCATTAACTCTAGTTATCTGTATCCGTTTAATGAGATCACTTTGTATCCGAGATAAGAGGTTGCCGCAAATTCCCATGTATTCAAGTTTTCATAATATCAAACTTGGAAAGATCTGTGTAAATGGAATGAACTTGGCCACCTACGTCTAAGGTGTTCGAGAGATAATCTACATAGACAAGCAGATTGAGTTCAGTTGACTTCTCTGAGCGAAATCCAAATTTTTTATTACTAAGCAATGGACCTAAGATTAGTGTCAGGTGTTTACTAAAAAAAAAATCTAGAACTTTGGGAATGGTATTTTGGATGCAGATTGCTCTGTAATTTGTAATATCGGACTTTTCGCCAGATTTGTATATAGGGGTTACAAAGCTATGTTTCCAGAAGTCTGGAAAACTGCTCTGTTCAATACAATTGTTGAAAATAATGTATAAAGGTCGTGCTAGGATAAAGCTACAGTGCTTCAATAGTGATGGAGGAATACCATCTGGACCAGGTCCTTTAGAAGCATTCAAGCTATTCAGTTTTTCATAGATTTCGGAAATTGACAGGCAAGGATTAAAAACAGACACGAGAGGGGAGTTTACAGGTTCATACTCGGGACAGGTAGTCACAGAGTACACTGAGCTAAAGTTATCTTGAAACATATTAGCAAGCTCAGTCCCCATACTACACTTTTTCCCTCCATAATACATCACATCTAGTAGAATGTTATGCTTTCGTTTGGAATTCACAAAATTCCAGAATGCTTTAATATTACTCGCTGCCGAATATTCAGTATATTTAATAAAGTTCGTGTAATCAATTTTTGACGTTTTTTTACATTGCGAGTGTAAATGAGATAATGTTAGGTAGTCAGTGGGACATCCCGTTATTTTGAATTTCAAATGGGCTTCCTTAAGTAAATAAAACGTTTCAAATAGGATGAGAACCATCTGGGAAATTTTTTAGTTGAAAATTTTTTGATTGGTACAAAATGGTGAATGTATTCATAAATTATGCCATAGAAAACATTGAGCATATCTTGGGGTTGCTCCCAATCTGAAAAATAAAACTAAAATCAGTAGAATCTGTGTTATTGATAACTTGTTTATTTTGTGGAAATTCATGATCACTTTGATAAGATGAATGAAAACACTTTTTGTCTAATTTCCACTACGTTTATTTATTCTTATGACTTAGTTTTACTTGATAATGGGCTAAACCCCGAAACCGGTCGTAAGAACGTAGTGGAAATTAGATAAAAAGTGTTTTCAGTCATCTTATTTTAAAAAAATCAGTAGAAAATCAGCTGACGTACAATAAAAGGCAAACTGAATTAGTAACTTGTATTCATAAATTTTGCCTACCAACTTCTTGAGGTCAACTTTTCAGTTTGACCTTTTTTACATAGCAGCGGTTTCTTAATTGTTTTAGATTTCTTGATGTTTCATATTGTGGTAGGTTGAAAATCTAAAAAAAAAAACACCAAGAAACATAAATGATCTCTTCATAATTAATATAAATTCATAATTTTGTAGGCAAAAAAAGAAAAGAAACGTCTGGAGTGGGAAGAACTAAAGAAAAAAAAGAGCCAGGAGACCAAAATTATTGAAACATTTGAGGACTTTGCCCTGCAACATGATCTTCAACACAACAATATATTACTACGAATATACGATACAACCATTAACCAAATGTATAATAACAGACTAATTCAAGCAATAATGTTTGGCCAGAAATTGGTGATCGATTGTGGTTATGATAGCAATATGACCAGAAGAGAAAATTTAAACTGTGCTAAACAACTCATGCTCTTATTTTCTGAGAACAGGTTTCATGATGGTAAGTAAAATTATATTTTTAGGTTGCTCTGGGGTCTTTCAATCTTCAATAGTCGCAATCAATCAAAAGTTAGTATTAGAAATCTATACAAGTGTATAATGGCAGAATGCATCCTCCTTGATGTGTTGTTTGCCTAATGCAACAGGTATTTTCCAAAACAGACAAAAAGCAACTGCAAATTAGTAAAAATATCCCTTAAGATTTTTTAAAACGTTTTTGCATTTTTGGTGCATTCTATAGTTTGATCTCCGTATATAAAAGTTTGACTTTTGGAACAGTATAGTTGAATGATGTAATATATGTTTCATATTCAAGTTTTTTTTTCTGATATAGTAAAAATTGTTCTTGATAAGAGAACAAGTCGGATTAGACTTAGTCATTTTCTCTTTATGCTTGTATACATTTTTTGTTTATTCTTTGATTGTTTCAGATAGGTGAGTATGCGAAACCCAAAAAACTGTTTTTTTTTCACTGAGAAACCCTTTTTACTCATTGAAAATTGATATTTATTCATGGTAGCTTTTGATACTTTTCAAATGAAATTTTTAATTGTACAGAGTTGGCCAAATTGGACACTTTGAAAGGGAAACTTCTGTTTTCAAACTAGATAGATGAAAATTGATGGCTGTGTCTGAGGTTCAAAGTTTATGGCGCGTTCCCCCGAATGTATTAGGACTTCGGGAGATAGAGCCTGACCAACGCTTACTGCAGTAAAAAATGCTTTATTGTCCAAAAAAAATTCTTATTGGCAAAGCTTTGGTAAAAATTGCCTTTTTTAAAGAAGAATAAACTATAGTATATGCTAGTAGATTAATAAAAATATCTAGAGTCCTACCATAAAAATTATATAGTGTGACCCATTTAAGATGGAAGCACCCTTATAAAATCTTTATTTCCCAGCCGATTTGAGTAATTCTTTTTGTATTAGATAGACATTCAAAATTTCTATTAGGACACCACATTTCATGAATTATTCGTCATTTTCAGGGCCAACTATTCTTATTTGTCAAGGCCAAAAATCAAAAAATATATTAGTGATTTTTTTACAAAAAATCTGACTACACCACTGGATTCGTGACGTTTTCAAATGATTTATGTCAAAGTTACGTATAAATGCATCCAATAATAAAAAAAGTTATAAGTGAATAAAATTAGAAAAATATGCTGTTTAATCAACCCACCACTTTAATTTCAGAAGTTTCATCCAAGGACGTCTCAAAATTTGACTGTTAAAAATTTCAACAAAATCTATACATCAATGAAAAAATTATAAGGGGGTAAAATTTGAAAAATTTATGGTTTTATGGAATTCTAGCAAAATTCTGACTACACCATTGCTCCCATTCCCCGTTTACTTTTTTGTTCATCTGGCACCCCCCAAAAAAGAGTTATTGTAACTATATGCCAGTGATTGCATACACGCAACATGTGTATTTGCCCCAAATTGTTTAACTTTATGATTAATTTATTTCACGAAATATGCTGTTGCGTGTGCGTAATATTGGCTCTAAACGAGTTAATGGAATGAGCAAGTAGGCTGCGACTAGTTTATCATCTATTTGTTCAGGAATTTTCATTTCGTTTTTCACCTTTATCAAACTAAGTTTGTAATTCAAAATAAAACTAGATAATGGCCCAATTGTCAATTTAAGAAAAAAATCGAAATTATACGTATTTCTGGAGATAATTATCGAAGTGAAAGAGAAGTAACTAGAACATTCAATGAAAGACACCCAAATCGTCCAGCGATAAATAACAGCACAGTACATAAAATTAACCAAGTATTCAATCGGACTGGAGCAGTATCCATGTATATTTTGAAGAATAATATACGAAGAAGGAATGGAAATAATCAGACTATATTAGATTATATTAGAAAATTGAAGGCATTTGAACCAAAATTTTAGCGCACTCTAGAACCAGGTGATCAAGAAAAACGTTTGGAATTTTGCTCATGGGTTCAGGGCGAGTACCTTAACGACAGACATTTTTTAAAGAATATTTTATTCAGTGATGAAGCTAGTTTCACAACAAATGGAGAGGTTTCATCACAAAATATTCGATATTGGGCCACTGAAAATCCTAACTGGGTGATTAACTGTAAAAGGCAGTATTAAGAAAAAGTGAGTATTTGTGTGGAATAATGAATGACAGAATAATTGGACCATTTTTTTTGACAGCAACATGAATGCCGCAAATTTCTCACTTAATTTTTTCTATGAGGCTATGTCACACAAATGTCTACAAATCACGACCAAGGCATAGAGCGGAACTGTGCACAAGATTCTGTGCAATTACTTTGCATCAATTACGGAATACTTTAAAAAATGTTCGCAAGCGATATGATAAATGCATTATCTTGAATGGAGGTTTGTTGGAGGCTACAAAAATTTGAATTGCACTCATTTTAGTTTCAACTTACTATCACCTCCGATCCTATTATGTGCATTGCTTATGAATAAGAGATTGTTTTCCACTAGTTTGTAGCAATTCGAAATAAATGCAGGTGTTTTTTAATTTGAAATTATTGACATTGAAGTTTGTTTCATTATCGGATACATTCATATGATTCATACATTTCATACATTTTTCATGAATACAAGAATCTAAATTATATTTTGTTAAATGTCATTCCGAATCCAGTGGTGCAGTCAATTTTACTCGCTTATAATTTTTTCATTGATGAACAGATTTTGTTGAAATTTTCAACAGTGATATATCGAGACCTCCTAAATCCAGTGTTGTAGTCAGAACTTGTATGAAACTTCTGAAATTGAAGTGGTGGGTTGATTAAACAGCATATTTTTATAATTTTATTCACTAATAACTTTTTTATTATTGAATGCATTTCTTCGTAACTTCGACATAGACCATTTGAAAACTTCACAAATCCAGTGATAAAGTCAGATTGTTTGTAAAAAATTCTCTAATAACTTTTTTATTTTTGGCAAAAGTTTGCAAAATTTTTTCACTGACTTAGCTCGTAGCAAATCTGATTTTACCGTAATAATCATTCAAGTAGTTGAAATAGACCAAATTATAAGTGTCAACGCTTTTGTTAAAACTGATGTACGACAGTACAGTATTAGGTCCAATATCGTTTCTCTTTTACATCAACTATTTGTCAAATATCAAAAATTTCCAGGGACACTAAATTTTTGTACGCCGACGACACTGCCTTGATTTTCTCCGATAATGAAAAGAAAGAAGTAAAAAACACTAACAGAAAAGATTTTGGAAAAAGTTAGACTATGGCTGAATTACTTACTTACTCAATTCGAATATTTCGAAAACAAAATACATAACATTCTCTCTATCTGTTTCTACTCAACCATCACACTCGCATCATATAAAATGTAATTAAATAAAATGCAAGTGTCCAGAAATTCAGAAATCTAATGCAATAAAATATTTGGGTTTCAACATAGACCAACCTCTGAGATGGACTGAGTACATTCCATTTAAAACAAACATAATTCGAATGCTGTTTCATAAATTTTATTTGTCGAGAGATATACTCTGCTTAAAAATACTTAATACATTATATAACGCAGCGGCACTACAAAATCTATAAACACAGAACACTTTTAAAAAAATTCAGACAGAAATGTCATTATTACACTAGCTTATTCATTATTCGAATGATAAATTCACAATCAACAAACAATGGCATGTCATTTAAATATAGTATGAATAGAAGGGGTCCCAAAACACTACCCTGGGGAACTTTAACATCATTGTCAATTTCCTAAGAAAATATATCTTTCACTCTTACCGGTTGTTTTCTGTTGGTCAAATAATTAGATAACCAATTATACACTTTGCCCTCTATTCCATATATATTCAATTTTGCTAGTAGTATAGACCTATCAATGGTCTCAAATTCTCTTCGAGTCCATTAACCAATAATTGTAGACTGGGTTTTATTATCAGGTAACCATTGGTCGACCCATAGATGGGGTGGGGCCAAGACTAATTACTTTCTTTCTAATGGAAATATATAAATATCGTTACGTTCACTACAGTCATTATATTTATAGAAATATTTCGGTGAGCTCCAAATTGATTTTTGGATTTTGTCAAAATATCTACAATAATTAAACAAATTCTGAAATACTGATTTCTAAAATTGTTCTACAATGGAATCAGCAGAACATGTTCAAGATAACGGGAATATTACTGGATCAACAAAAAAAAATTCAAAATTTTTAAATTCTGATGAAGATATGCTAGTTGCATTGTTCAAGGGGTTATCCATAAATAGTTCTACCCCAGAAATGGGCAAACCGAAAAAGAAAAATTGGAGCAGATCCAGTTTCAAGATACAGAAAATGTGTTGGAAAAAGTTGAATTTTTATAGTTGTAATAGGGATCCACCATTAAGAGAAAACATACTGGTTTGGAATACCTTAAAAAAGGTACAATTAGAAATAGAGAGAGACAATTCTCGGATCTGCGGAATAGCTCCTATATATCCCGCTGAAGGTGGACGGAGGAATGAAAAAAAATGGGTGAAGAGAAAGAGAGAGTGTGACGAACACGACGTACTTTCATCTAAAAAGAAACGCTAACAGGTATACGAGTAGAAGTAGGAGTTATAACAAATGCCGTTACATAATATTCAAATGTTTGTATTTATTTATAAGTTTTGGTCCGTATTTACTATTTATATGTGTTCACATGGAGTGTAATCCAAGCATTATAGATTTCCTGACGAAGGTAATAAATATACCCATAGCTTGACAATCATTATTCACAATGAGTTATAATTTATAATTGATTTTATATTTGTTTTTATTCATGAGTTTCAATCCGTATGAGATGTAATCCAGGCACTTTGATTGTACTGTAGTTTATATTACTGAATATTTTTTCAAATGTGAAATCTTGTAATCAACTGACAGATAGTCTCAGGTAATTTCATTTTCATGACAGGTTCACTCAAATAAGGTTGTACACTATCTATTATTCACTAATATTGATGTTGATTGATTTGTTCCCAAACTCAGGTACACGTTTAACACTATTTGAGTCGGTAAAACTCAGGTACTTATCACTCAGGTACTACAAATTGTAGAAACATGTAGGTACGAAATATTGAACACATAGATTTTAGTTCAGATGATAGAAATAAATATAATTTTTAGTCGCCAGGTAATCACTCTATAGGAATTGCCCTCTGGAGAACTAACTGCAATTGAAAAATTGACTCAAAAGTAGTCGAATATCCAACTATACAAAGTTGCCTGACGTCTTTCCTGCCGAATCCGCCAAACTATTAGGAGCCATTGACTCTCCGGGATGAAAAAACTCAAAGATAAAAAAATCTTGAAACTCAATGTAATTTCGAACTTTGGTTTTATAGACATTTTAAATTTTAAATAAATGTGATGTGAACGAATTTTCATTGCCGAGAAACATTATTGTTGAGATAAATATTTCACTTTTAATAAATAGTTTTGCGAGTTCGTTTGACTTTTCAGAAATAGTCCCTTTCTATGAAATAGTGCCAGTATTGAAGGGGAAAAACCTTTGGAAATAATCGAAGATATTATAAGAGGGTGATTTTAATGCGTCCTTTAGATATTGAATTGCTTCAAACGTTTTTTGATTGAATCATATGTCATTTGAATATACTCCATACAGTATTTGTTCGCTTTCCGTTAACAACATTTCGAAATATGGAAATACAAAATTTTTCTTCGGTAGCACAAGCTCAGATCAATGTGACAGTCAATGAATTAAGAGAAGAACCATATCAAGACTTCTTAGATGCATTGAATGAAGAATTTTCAAGATGAGAAATTAACTGCTCGGGGAATTGCACTACGCTTAGGAATAATAAATCAATAACAAAAATTGAACAAACACAGTTCTAGTAGAAATCCCCCATCGCGAGAGATTGTTTGGCTTACTAACACCTTAAATAAAGTGCAGTGTGCTGTGTCGAATGACTCACTAGATTCCTCGATTAACAGAATACCTCCCACAGGTCAGGCCAGGATATCAAAGAAGAAACACTTTAGAGGATGAACTATGAAGAGTGTAGTGCTTTTGGACTGGGAGATGCGAGATTCAGTGATGACAATTTAGCATTTTCATTTGAAGTTTAGCATATAGCATATTTTTTAGCATATAAAATAGGTATAAAAGGTAATAAAAGTTTAACCATGAAACAAACTATCATTTTACTATCTTGCGTACCTACGACATTTAATAGAAATTTTAACAACCAGGTTAGGATCCATTCAATAGATAATCGTGATATATTATAAAAGATAATTAGTCACTGTAGTATTGATACATTTGTTATTTCAGGTACCTAATACCTGAAATAACCTGAAATACCTGATCTTTATCACAGTTAGCAATATATCACTACCACATTCCAACGCGGAAATTGAACGTGTATTTAGTCAAATGAATATAGCTAAAACTAAGCTTGTCAACCGTTTGTCGGTGATTTGTCGGTGAAAACATTAAATGCCATTTTATACATCAGATTCGGCTTAGGCTGCAGAAAAGGCTGGCGGGTCGCATGCGGCCCGCGGGCCACAGGTTGAGTATCGCTGATATAGAGAATGCGAAAGTTATTCAGAATTGATTAACTAAAAGATGGTTCCTCGAAAAGTTTGACGGATTCGGCAGAAAAGACGTCAGGCAACTATGTATCTTAGTTGACATTCGGCTATTTTTGAGTAAAGTTTTCAATTGTAATCAATTTTCCAGAGGACAATAATTCCTATGGAGTGATAGCCTGGCTGCTAAAAATAATATTTATTTCTATAATCTGAACTAAAATCTACATTTTCAATGCTTCGTATATGTTTTTATAATTTGAAGTACCTGAGTTTCACCTACTCAATTGATGTTAAATGTGTGCCTGAGTTCGAGAATTGATCAATATACGTTAACATAAGTGAAGAAGAGAAAGATATAATGATTAAAATTTAATGCATTTTTGAGAAGTAATACAAATTATGAATCATCAGAAGAAAAATCAATTGGCGCTCCGGGGCGACTTGAATGATTCCAGTGGCGCATTTGCTTTTTCAGCTGCAGGAAAACCCGGGAAAATCTGCAGCAGTGTACAACCTCATTTGAATGAACCCGTAATAATTGAAATTACCTGAGATTATGTATCAGTTAATTATCATATACCACATTTGAAAAAATATTCACTTACAAGAGGTAATTTGATTCTATTTGGTCATTCAGTAACTCACCCGAATCTTTGAATCTATTTATTTCTGAACTACTTGTTATCTGTCAAGCTTTGGGCATGTTAGTTGCCTTCGTCAGAACATCTAAGCTGGATTGAAACTCATTAAATACAAATGTAAATTTAAATATTTTTTTTATTTAGTTACTTGGGAGCTGTCTGACTTGTCCATTTCTTCCTAGTCTCCAGAAAACACTGCAACCTCTTGGGATTATTGCGTTTATCCTCCCATCTTTTCATGACACCCATTCCATCAGTCTCGTGTACAAGTTTGTACAGGTTCCGTGTTGGATGATTGTCACATTCTTCTGGACACAATTTTATATGTCCATATATT
>WOGR01001137.1:0-21027 GCA_015342045.1 Leptinotarsa lineolata
AGTGGCAAAAGTGCTTCGACAATTGGTTCAAACGCATGCAAAAGTGTATAGATATTCATGGGGAATATTTTGAAAAACAATAAAGTGATTTTCGATGTTTAATATTTGTTTTTGTTCTCTAACATAATATAAAAAGCAACCCCGTATATTTGGACAATAGAGAATAATCAATTGTATTTTCAAATTTTCATGTGCGTACTTAAGCTTTTGTTTTCATTTCATTCAGAACGGTCAAAACTTTTTTATCTGTAGTGAGTGTAGTATTAGCAGTGTCCCTCACATTATTGGAATAATAAGTGTTACTATAAAGTATTCGATTGTCCAGGGATTGAATGTGTTTCTACTTCCTCAGTTACCAACTACATATTACTTCCACTAGCTTCATCATTTCATATTCAACAGCTTTCAGATCAGATTCATAAAAAGGTATGGAATACAAGTTTGCGATCAACTGATACAGTCATATACGCTGTCTGTTCAAAAAACAAGGCAAATTTTAATTTTTCTCAATAAATATTTATTTATTCTTTGATTCCGATTTTGTTCCCTCCAAAGCAGGAGTCCTCAGATATAATACGCTAGTGCTAGCGTTTATTCCAATTTTTGAAGCAAATCTGATGTGCACTTTTTGGTATGTCCTTGATCTCTCTCATTGATTCGGTTTTCATCTCCCCAATCGTCGCAAAATGACGTCCTTCCAGGGGAACAAGAAAAAATCGCGGAGGGGTAAATCTGGTGAATATGGCAGCTTAGGCATGATTACGATATTGCTTTCAGCCAAAACATTACGAACAAGCAAGGACGAGTGAGCAGGTGGATTATCAGCATGTTTTCTTCGTATTCCTTCTCGCACTACGCCACGGTAATCGGAGAAAACAGTAAACAAAACCTTGACATTTGTTCGAACTTGGCGTTTTTTTGTCTTGGCTCTCCTGGGCTCTTCCATTGGGATGATTGGACTTTGGTTTCAATGTCATAACCATATACCCGTGATTCGTCACCAGTTATGATGCTTTAAAGCAAATCTGGATCGCCGTTAACGTCATTCAACAATTCTGAGCGATGCTCAAGCGATGGCCTTTTTGGACATAATTTGGCAAATTTTGGAATGACTTTTTCTGCCACATGCTTCATGTCCAAAATTTGCTAAAAAATTGCATATTATGAGCCAACTGATATGCCGATATCCTCAACAACTTCTGTAACGTTGATTAGACGATTCTCCGTAACCATTGTCTTCACTTTCACAACATTTTCATTGGTTATTGATGTGCTGGAGCGTTCAGGGTGAGCGTCGACCTTCTGTAAAAAGCTTGTACTACTGCAGTGAGAGACACGGAACTATCTCCTTTGGCGGTTAATTCGAAGCTTCACTTAGCAACGTTTTCGCCTTGGGAAGCCTTGTTTATCTAATATTCAAGGACTGAGTTCTCGTTCGATTCAACAGATGGCGTCTTGAATACAGATGTCATCGTCTATACTTACTTATTTCTCAAATTTTTGGCCCATGTAAAAATAGTAAAAGCATATTTATGTATATAAATCGAAAAACGTTTTTAATCCAATTTTTTCAGTTTTCTGAATATGAAACGCACATCTTGTGGAAGATGATGGTTTTCTATGAAGTATTAGAGTATAGCAATCATTAAATTGATGGATATAGCCGTTACTATGTGGTCGGAGATCATCATGAAAAATGAGAAAAATAATTTTTTTCCATATAGTACAGTTATGAACCACATCAGATATTATGAAAACTCTTCTCATCTGCGAAATACAAGTATCTCCATTTTCAATCCGAATGAGATAATAACAATCATCTGAATACAAATGGCATTCCATTCCTTCAAAATTTCACTCGGAAACCCTATATTTCCATATAAAACGCACCGGGGCAGAATCCTGCAGGCTATCACATCCCAAAAATCACATCGACGTTTCACACAAAGGTGTCCTTTTATGGCATGCATTTCATTATATCCGTCGGCGTATCCCTTTTGTGAGTTCCTTTTGTACGGGTCCCGAGAAGGTCTGCCCTTGCATATCAATGAGTCAGGCGGTCCAAGTCCCCAGCCCAGATTTAATGTTTTTATAATCAAGAACCTCCCTTAATGTAGCACTTTTACTTTTCGGGAAAATCTGAAAGGGTTTGATAAAGAGTTTTTCCTTTTTTATGGAAATTGGCGTGGTTTCACTTGATGGCAGTTGTGGAATAATTATTAGAGAAGTTAATTTTAGATGAATGAACCAGAGGGTTGGGTTTTTCAGGTCAGTTTCTAAATTTAAAAAGGATGATACTTGATTTTTCTGTGGAAGTGGTAATTTCATTTTGCTTGTCTATAGTTCATGTGATTTTATATTCATGTTGAAAAATTGCTTTTCATCTATCAGGTGGAAAAATGAAGCTCGCGTTGATTTCTTTCAGTTGTTCAATAGTAAATATACATTTTTTGACTGTTCTTGTTTCTTAAATCCATTATTTTCATTCAGACTATGTTCTTATATCATATCAATTAATTTTGAGATTCCATATATCATTTGTATCCCCCTGTAGTTTGTACATTCGCGATTATCTTCTTTTCTGAATGTCAGGAGTATTTTCCCCTCTTTCCAGTAACAGTAACAATGAATGCATTTCAACAATATTTTGTATACATATCTCTTAGGGTTAGGTAACTGATTGATCACCAAAATTTGAGAAAATTACAAAAAATTAATAATGTGTTGAACCTCCATGACTACTCATGTACTCAAAAACTCGTCTGGGCATACTGATTTCCTTTCGATGTATTGCATTCCAAATTACCTGTACCTCATACCAAAGTACCATGATATCCCGGACGTATTCAGTGTGTGAAAGATCAGGAGATCCAAAAAACCAAGGCAACAAATATACTTGACTGTCTTTAAAATGGGCCAACGTAATTTCAGCTATATGAGGTCGCGCAATATCTTGTTGGAGAAGGAAGGCGTGATGAGACAGAATCTACGCACGATGGTCATGCTGCCTCTGATGAATACCCAAGGTGACCTGCTTTCAAAAACAATATACCTCCTTACCATTATTCCAATGTTGTGATGCATATGCTTTTCCATGGCAAATCGATGATCTCGTCTTCCACCACGTCGCCTTCTCACCCTGGCACGATCATCATGCATGCCCAACAGAATCTGGTTCCATCACATCATTACAATGGTATTCCATTCGAGGTCACAATTGAGCCGAAGTGATCTAGTCGATCACTTCCATATCTGAGATTGGAATATCTGAAAAATTGAAGACTCTCCTATACACTTCAAACCATTGATCTTCAATTGTCCTTGTGGACGTGAAGCGGTACTGTAGAAGAAATAACTGAAGCGCCGCATGGGGCTGTTGTTTTGGCACGCCCTATACTTCTAACTTTTCATGTACGGTTTTCCTGATTCCATACCTGACAAAAAACCAATATCATATTCATACTTCTATTCACTCTTATTATTTCTTTGAAGGACAAATCAACCTCACGCAAGTCCACTATTTGCCCTCTATGAAACTCTCCGAGCTCTTGAAAATTTTCTCGTTTTCTCGCTCGGAGCATAATGAACAGAATGAAGCAGCTATTCACAACATATTGTATAATGACCAAATACTAATTGTAGCTACAAAACACTACAGCTCAGTTACTTTTTTGTAAGAACAGACCATACCACAAAAACCACTTTATTGATATAGTTGGAAAACTATTCATTTCTTGTGCTAACTTGAACAAAACATATTCACAGAAATTATTTCTAATGAATTCATCATTACTGGCTGATGTTTTATGTCATTTAGTATATTCGTAGCTTCATCATTTCCTTTTCCTTAATGATTTTAGTATGCTGTAAAATAAGTTTGGGTTTCTTTGGCTATCTTTTTTTTAATAATAATCGACTTTATTCATGTTATTTTCAAGATTTTTGTTTTACAGCTTTCACCATTTCTTCAACTTTGTCCAGCCTTTATACAAATACATTTACCATTTTCAATTTAATTTCGTTTCTTTAACACTTTGCTTGGTTCCCGGATCTATTGGTTTTCAATGTCACGTATGCTTTCTTTCTTAAGTTAAACATAATTAGTTTGATGGCTGTAGAGAGGATCGATTCCAGGGTTCTGTTCCTCTTATTTTTTCAGTTTTTTTATCGCCAGTTATTTTCTGTACTTTTCAAGCATGAAGTATCAAATTCATTTTCCTTATTTAGTTTGAACTCCAAACATTAGATATGATATTGAAGTAGATACCATCAATAGGAACGCAACGCAATATAATGTTTGGAAGAGTCTTGATCTGAAATGTCACTTACATGGAACACTAACATCCTCAATAGTGTACTTTGAATTTTCGGAACAAGACACCTGTCTCATCACCTTCAGCACCCTTTTGAGTTACATCAAATTTATACCTGAAAGCGTCTCTTTCGCATGATCTACACATTTTTGTGAAAAGTTTATTTAAACGCATTTACTTTCTTCCTTATTTCGGAAGTTCCCCAAATTGTTCTTATGAATAAGGAGAAGTAGAAAACTGGGAAGTATTTTTCAGAACTAATCTCTTCTGAAATATATACTTCTTTCAATTTGAAGATTCCTATAGCTGGACTCGAATCAAATAACCGTTTTAACGACTTTACGTACTGTTATAAAATCCAAAGACATAAAGTCGTAAGGTTATGAATTAAATTATTACTACAGTGGACCTGAAAAAACAGCGCTCTCCTCGTTCGATTTCTTCTTCATTTGCGATGGATTGATTCACATTACTTTCAGTCAAATTGCAATATGACCCTTATATTTCAGGGTTATCGTATTATTTTAAATATAGTCAAAATCAACAAACCAATGTATGCATAAATATTGTGAAACAGAAAGCCAAAAAGTTTTTTTTCTAGAACATAATCTATGCTTTAAAATGAACTTTTATCGATTCAGCTGTTCCGTTTATTCCTTTCTTGACAAAATGTTTTCTTTGCATTTCAGACAGTACCTACCTTCTTACTCGTGTGTTTTTGATCTCATTGTTTAATTCCTTATTCATTGATAAATAGTATATAATTCTATGATGACCACGTACCTATAAGTAATAAATTCAGAGAAAATTTTCAGTGAAATGCATCTTAACTGAAATTATATCAATTTCACTCGTATACTTGGTATTGTTTCAAAGGATCTTGCAACTTTTGGCGGAAGATGCTGGTGAAAAACTCAGTGTAATCATGGTATTTTATCGTAAAAACTATTAGTAGTGGTCTGAAGACACACTAAAATTAGCTTTCATGAAGTGTTTAATGGAAACCATGGTATTATATGTTATTTGAAAATTCATGAAAAGTTTCAGTTTTCACAATTAGCACACATAATTAATAAAATATTTGAAAGCGGCATTTGCTCCCCCCTAGTTTAAAAAATCAATGATTATACCTATATTTAAAAACGGAGATAAAAAAATATGTCGAATTATCGGCCCATTTTACTTAAACCTAATTTAGCGAAAATTTTTGAGAAAATATTAAAAGCTAGACTAACGGAGTACCTAATTTAGCAAAAGTCTTTGGGAAAATATTGAAAGCTAGACTAACGCGGTACTTGGAAAGGCACATCTCATCAAACATGCAATCCGAATTCAGAGAGGGCAAATCCACTCAAGATGCTATTACTTTATTTACAAGTGAAATCTATGAAAACATCTGCAAACAAAATCCCACGTTGTGCGTGTTTTCGGATCTAGCAAAGGCGTTTGACACAGTTAGTCATCCTCAGTTGTTGGAAACTTTGCAGAACATAGGAATAAGAGGTACTGCATATGACTTATTCATCAGCTACATGAAAGACCGTAAACAATATGTAAAAATAAATACAGAAAAAAACATTGAAGAAATAATTGAGTACGGAGTTTCATAGGTAACTGTCTTGGCTCCAGTTTTATTTTCCATATATATTGAAAATTTGTTCACTTCAAACTCATATGGAAAAATAATAAGTTTTGCTGATGACACAGCTATCGTATACCATGGGGAAACCTAGATCGATCTCAAACAAATAGTTGAAAATGACCTCAAAAAAATAGTAACATGGTTTGATCACAAATTGTTGACGGTTAACTACAAGAAAACTATTTTTATAGTTTTCTCTAATAGCAGGAGTGGTTTGCCAAATTTTGATAATCTAGTCTTCGAAGATAACACAAGGGAAACAAGGCAGATAATGCGTGTTGAGAAAACAAAATACCTAGGTATAACTATAGACCAATGTCTTAGGTAGGACGCTCATGTCAACTCTGTTACTCGTACATTGAGAAGCCTACTATTCAAATTTAAATATATTCAAACAATTGTTAATTTACCACAAATGAGAATATATTATAGTGCACTTGTAGAATCTAGGTTGAAATATGGTATACTTGGTTGGGGTGGAGTTGCGAAAACCCATCGTAAAAAATTGGGATCATTACAAAAAAAATTCATAACAATAATGTACAAAAAAATTCAACTTACCCTTCAGACGCACTATTCAAAGAGGCACTATTCCTCGATATAAGGCAGCTCGACTTCATAGATGCTGTGTCATCCCAATTCAGAGAAAAAAACATGCAATATGTAGATCACCGATATTTCACTAGGTACAAAACTAATGCAAATCTTAAAACAAATCCGGCTACAAGAACCCTAGCTCAAAGATTCCACACATACTTTGCAGCAAGATTTGTTCAGGACCAAAGTGGAAAAGTATTTGCTTGATTCAAATAGAATGGATATTCGTAATTTAATTGATCCGAAGAATAGTTGAGATAAAATAATATGTCACCTATGTTAGAAAAAATATGTGGGTGAAGGGGACATCAAAATAATTTGATTTTCCTAATAATTTCTTTTCCCTAATAATATTTTCATTGTATTCATCTTACGAATAGATATAGGATTGAAATTTTAAGTTCTTAGGTATAATTTGAAAATGGGAGAAAAACTGATTTTTTTATTATTATCCTTTTTTAATTTCATAGAGATACTTTTATTGTAATTTTTGAATAGAAACACTATGTCTCTATATATGCGTATATATGTATGTATACATATGTATTCATTTGTATGGATAGATAATTTTAGTTACTTTAATGAATTACATAATTTTTTGTTATATTGATACATTATTATATTATTAGTGTGTGGAATTGGCATTGCGGTAGTGCGCCTGACTCATGATTGGAAGGTCGTAGGTTCGATTTGGGCCTCGACTAGATATTTTTCTCGAGAGAATTTATCTGGTTAAAGCTGGTATGATTCTGCAACCGTGTTAGGAATCACACGTTAAAAGGTAAGACATCGCTCGCACAAGTTTCTCAACTTCTGAGAGTTGTCGTTCGTATTGGGCGACAGCTGATTAACGGAAAAACAGTTTTTTTAAACAGATTATTATATTATAAATGAAACCCCACGCGCAATCTATGCTTTTTGTGGGTAACTTGTTTATTCTACACCATCATTGTAAGTAACTTTTGTAATATGTATTTGTATATTTTTTCAGTGAAATAAACTCATAATATTATTTTTATTATTATAGATATAGAAATGGATCTGGTGAAATATTTCCGAAAGAAATTTCCTTCTTGAAATAGAAAAAGATTGATACTCGGATGGAGAATTCTGAATAAATGTCAATATATGCATTGGCATATGAGATATAAGAGAAAACTATTGCTGTAAAATAATTCCAGACTCCTGGAAGGCGAACGAATACCAGCCTAAACAAGAGTCTCGTGATGATAGCTTCAATAAATTTTACTCACGGAATTCCTATTTATGAAGAAAAGTAGCAATATTCATCTACATCATAAGCTAGAATACAATAATTCTCATCTGGATAAGCCTCTCTGGCAAGCTCACAATATAATCCAGAACGTAATAACCGACGTAATAATGTGTACTTATAAGCGCTTTCAGAGGTGTCGGTGCAATAGTCGGTTTGTATAGCCTGGCTGCTACAAAGGCCTTAGTCTGGCCGGATTACGCTGTATGTATGCTTATCCCTCTTCCGATGCCATTGATGGCCTCAATTATTCCGGGACGTAATATCGGTAATCCATGCTGCTGTTCACACTTCGACACCTCGGGGATATTGGAGATTCTGATATTTGATTAGAAAAGAGACGTTCGACGCCCACTGGAAAGAAAATGAATTCTAGAAGAATTCAGAGTGGATATTAGTTGGGAATGATGTATTTCTGAGGCAGTTTTGAAACAAATAAAAAACAAATGAACAAAAATGAATGATTATGACAACTAGTGAGTTATAATTCAAATTCGGAGTAATAAAAAGTAGTAAAGGGTGAATAATTGCATAGAAGCGCAGAAGGGCCACATATATTTGTTATTTCTTTCTTGGAAATTACGACTTAAAATCTGGAAATTTCCACTTTGATCTCGGCGAAAGACAGGACAAATATCGTCGGCGGTTGATGTCAAAACTTGGCTTTGCAAGTGACCCCTTTGGAGAGCCCTGTTCATCTCAAATATTCGACCATTGAGTTATCTGTTGATCCCATAGATGGCGTATTCGTTATCGCCTTTACTCCACATTACTCGAAATTTCAAATTTCGAAAATTCGAAATTTTGAGATCAAAGTAAAAACATTGAAATTAAAGTCGATATTTCGAGTGAAAAGTCGTAATTTCAAGATCAAAGTCAAAATTTCGAGTTTGAAGTTGTAATTCCTGAGAAAAAAACTGTAAAAATATTGTATCAGATCAAATGAAGGTGATTATTCATTGCAGATGTCACCTAATGACGAATCCCACAGAAATAAATGATATTCAAAATATTTTTGTAGCCTATTTGGGATTCACATAATATTTTGAATGACTGCTAGAAAAAAAAATCGGAAAAATCGGGCGAAGTGTTTTTCTCTGACGTTTCGAACCTTATTGAATTCATTCATATAGCTCGAACTACGTTATATCCTTTTTCCAGTTCATGATCCAACGATAAAATTGAGGTTCGAAAGCACGTAGTTTTTTTCTATGATTATTCTAATTCTTTGTCCAACTAATATGTCATTCGCACAAACATTATATTTTCAAAATCCCGAATAATTTGTTCATACTTTTACTCAAAATCGTCCTGATCACATTCGAAAAATTATGAAATGAGACATTTCTTTCGAAAGTTTACAAACTAAAATAGAATTCATAACGAAAACAGGTATCTTATGTCAATATATGTCAAAATATTTGGAACGATTCTCCTGGAAACTGTTCCATTCAGATCAAATTATAATCGAATGATCATTTGAGAAACTGAAAAATATGAAAACTCATCTAGAAAACTTCAAAAATAACTCAAAATATGGAAAGGTTTAAATTCTGTCATCCCATTTCACTTTTGAGTCATTAAAATTGAAGTGGTGTAGTGTAATGGTTTACGAATATTGTATGGTGCCATGTTGCAAGAGCATCACTCTGTCTACGACAAAAAAACCTTTATAAAAGTGCCATATAAGTATAATGAACGAAATACCTCACATTATTTCAAAGATTTATCAATAAAGACCTCTTTTTTCACATGTGAAGACCATTTCAATTCAGGTGAATTTCTCTATAATTCTGTAACAGGTAAAATGTATCATTTTCTCAGCACTTTTGCAGGGAATATAGCAAAATTGATTTTCCTACTTTTCCACTCAAAGCACTATTTACTAATCATTCCATAAACGCCTCAATCTTTCACATTATAGGTAACATATGAAACCAAGAATTTCATTATGCTATGAAGAGATTCATTTATGTTTACGTCATTATTTCTTACAATTTCAGCAGATGCATATCAATGCATCATTTGGAAAAAAAATGTGCAATCATCTTCGCAATTAGCGCTGTGCGATTATCCGAATAAGCTTTATAGAATCCTTCATAAGTGATTATTATAGTTCAATAACGCATTCATAGAGTCAGTATCAGTATCCCTATAATCAATCGGTTATCCGTAAAGGTAGTTATATCAAAAATCCAAATGACAGAGGTGCACAAAAGCGCACATTGTTGCCCAGAAATATACCACATTCAAAATCAAAACGGTGTGACCGTTATTCGAGAATACTAAATTTTCTTCATGTACAATATTTTGTGCAATTTGTTAAATACATCAACTTTAAATTATCCCCACATTCATTTCTAAATATTGAGAATGTTCAATATTTGAAAAGTAATACAAATTATGAATCATAAAAAAATTAATTGGCGCTCCGGGACGACTTGATTGACTTCAGTAGCGCATTTGCTTTTTCAGCTACAGGAAAACCCGAAAAAACCTGCAGCACCACATTATCTGAAGATCTTGATCTGCCAATGTCCTCTCTTTCATAAAACAAATCTTAGGGTATCTCCAGAGGCTCCAATAAATTCAAAACATCACCAGAAAATTTTGTGACACGACTATCGTCAAACTTAAGCCAGTCCGAAACACGTCAAATTTAAATTATAATTTGACATACTTCAATGGAAAAATGCTACCCTACCTTCAACCCCCGTCGAATGACTGGTACAAACCCCAATTTGTTAAATGGGAAGTATAGACTTCTGATATATCGTTTAAAAGGTCTCTTCATTCTTTATCTCTCTATCTAGTAAGAGATTTGAGCCGGTTCTAAGCTTCCCCCACCACTATGACGTCATTAATGACCAATTAATGACAAATTGTGTAATTATGGTGACCATGAACGAATGTCTGGTGCATAATTTTTTGTGACATTGTACGATATGTCTGGTGCATAGTTAAAAATGTTTTCATGGGAATATTTTCTTTATCCGAGACATTTGGGGGAAGGGGTGTAGGGGGGGCAATTGTTTGACCTTCAGCAAGGTGCATACCACGAGGTGTTAAAAAAATGCTTATACAATGCTCTGAAAACAGTGGGCCAAGAAGCTTGGAAAAATGTATCTACAAAACAATCAGGATCGAAGCAGAGATGTGGGATCTGGATGATAGCAAACTCATTATCACAAATAATAATTCCAGTTGTCATCAATCCCAATGAAAATGATTCATTCAGTGAAGAATCACTCAACGAATACTTGTAGAGTTTTTTCAGATTACAAATTATCGCAATATTTTATTCGTTTTAAGTTCCCATTAAATCTATGAAATTGTTTCTGTATCAACTATAAAATCCAGTAAAAAATATTGATCTGTAGAAGGTAACAATCCTAAATAAAAAACTTTCAAATATAAATTGTCCTCTAAATTAAATATTTTAAACAAAATTAGTTTTCATGATATTTCACTTATCTTCGCATCCTACAAAATATATCATTGAAAAATTTATATTAATACCTCCAGTTCGACGCCTATCAAATACTATTTCTAACGCAATATGAGAAAAAGCATCGGCCGCCCTTTTTGATGTTCTTTGTCGCAAGTAGTATTTTAATGGTTCGTCAGCGGCATCCTTAGGGCATAGCGAGTAGAAATATCTCAGTGACTTTGTAGATGAATTGCAGTGCCACCTGCTTGAGATGACTATGTTGCTTTCTTTGATGTACCCGCATGTTTGTATTCTTGAAATTCTTTTACTCTCAGACATTTCTGGACAGACTAAAATGGTTTCACGTCATGCTGTGAAGTCTCATTCAATACTAAATACTTCTAATTCCGTTTCAGAGTAATTTCATAACAGAAAAAAATAGATTTCTAGATGCAGTTGATCACACTGATATATTGGAGATGTTGCATGATGCAAAATTTTTAGTTACTATGTTAGATGAATCTCTGAATTGGGATATGCATATTGTGTATGCAATAAACTTATTTCAGCATTTTTCGTGATAAAACAAATGAAACTGAGTTCAGATACACAAAGCCTCTTAAGCATCTATTTTGCAAAGGCATATCCACATATTTCTTCAAATATATCACGGGGATAAGGTAGAGAGGAGAAAATCAAACTAGATGACAAAATACAATAACTGTATTTTATAACCCCAAAACTTGCTTCATACAGAACCAACTTTTTTCCACAAGGGGTGGTTGTTAATGGATGACCTTTATACATCTCCAAGGTGACCTGCTCAAGATCAGGCTGAGTTGACATCCGGTACCTACGCAGTTCTACGAGGATACCAGGCACAATTATGTACAGACAGTTACTTTGCACTATTTTGGCAACTTTTTTAGTTAGAAGTAACTTGTCACAAATGAAATTGCTAGGAATCGCACGTTGAAAGGTAAGACCTCGTTAATCCTCAGCTCGCGTAAGTTTCGAATTCTTTTGGGGGTTCTTGTTCGTAGGGAGGATTCAGCTGGGTAACGGAATATCAGATTCCAAATCAAACTCTGACACATTACATATATTGTATTATTTTTAGTATATACATAAAATATATCGTCAGGGGTTATCGATCATTTCCCTTTTTTTGAAAATGAAAATTTCAAAGTATTTTTTTAAAGTGAAATATAAGGAATAATATTAATTTTGTAAGACTTGGGGTACTTTGATTAATCATTTTAATATAATTTACATTCATATAGGGAGAAAAGGAGACAAAAGAAATTTGGTGAAGCGATCTACACAAATAAAAAAAAATAATTCGTGGATAAACTAGAAAATTCACTGAATTTGCAAGTTTCTTTTCTTATCTTCAAGCGATTCTTGATCATTGTTACAAAATACGGCCTACCAGCCAGGATTTTGCTCTCTTTAATACATTGAAAATGTCACCAATCATTACAGGCGAATATCAATTTAACCTTGAATGTCGTAATAACCGATTTTGACTGTCTGCCATGTCATTTTACTATCAAGTGTTATTTCCGAGAATTTCACTGAGATATGTTTTTGTGAATATTCTCCATTGAATCCTGTTTTGAATAAAATGTGATAGTGATAGAGGTCAAATTTTCAACTACATTTGCATGAAAATACATGGCTCCCTGGTTCACCCCAAGCCAGCAAATCCCTCTAACATAAAATATGCCTGAAATTACAAAGATGTCTGATTGGAGAATTAATTTTAATGAATGGAATTTCATAAAAATAAATGTTGAAATCCATGAAGGTTCTGCCCAACAGAGACAGAGGAGCAGATGCTTTCTTCTAATGTCAAGTAGTTCAAAGTGTTTTCCTGAATGTTACGTATGAATTTCATTACAAAGAGTGGAGTTTTCTCGAGTGTGACGTCTTTCGTGAACTTTTAAATTGCTATTTTGAATGAAAGTCTTTGAACAGATTTTACATTGAAATGGTCTTTCTCCAGTATGAATCCGTTCGTGAACTCGAAAATCTCTACTTGAAATAAAAGATTTCAAACAGATTTTACATTGAAATGGTTTTTCTTCATTATGGCTCTTTTCATGAACATTTAGATTACATTTCCTACTGAAAGATTTTGAACAGATTTGACATTGAAATGGTTTTTCTTCATTATGAATTTTTTCATGAATTTTCAAATAAGTATTCTGGGTGAAAGATTTTAAACAGATTTTACATTGGAAAGGTTTTTCTTTACTATGATTCCTTTCATGAAAATTTAAATGACTCCTATCTGTGAATGATTTTGAACAGATACTACACTGAAAAGGTTTTTCTCCTGTATGACTCCTTTGATGAATTGTTAAATGACCACTTTGAGTGAAAGATTTTGAACAGATTTCACACTGAAATGGTTTTTCTCCTGTATGACTCCTTTGGTGTATTTTTAAATGACCCATTTGGGTGAAAGATTTTGAACACATTTTACACTGAAATGGTTTTTCTCCAGTGTGACTCCTTTCATGAATGTCCAAACGACTTTTATGAGTGAAAGGTTTCAAACATATCTTACATTGAAACATTTTTTCTCCAGTATGAATTTTTTCGTGAAGTTTGAAATCTCTACCTAAAGTGAAAGATTTTAAACAGACTTTACATTGAAATGGTTTTTCTCCAGTATGGCTCTTTTCATGGAGTTTTAGATTATAACTCAAAGTGAATGATTTTGAACAAAGTTTGCATTGAAATGGTTTTTCTTCATTATGAATTTTTTCGTGAACTTTTAAATAAGCACTCTGAGTGAAAGATTTTGAACATACTTTACACTGAAATGGTTTTTCTCCAGTGTGACTTCTTTCATGAAAGTTTAAATGACTTCTATCAGTGAACGATTTTGAACAAATATCGCACTGAAATGGTTTTTCTCCGGTATGACTCCTTTGGTGAATTTTTAAATGACCACTTTGAGTGAAAGATTTTGAACAGATTTCACACTGAAATGGCTTTTCTCCTGCATGAATCCTTTGGTGAATTATTAAATGACCGCTTTGAGTGAAAGATTTTGAACAGATTTTACAGTGGAATGGTTTTTCTCCAGTGTGAATTCTTTTATGAATATTTGAATGACTTTTACTAGTGAAAGATTTTGAACAAATTTTACACTGATATGATTTTTCTCCAGTGTGAATTCTCAAGTGAACTTTTAAATCACCACCTCGAGTAAAATATTTTGAACAGATCTTACACTGAAATGCAGTTTCTCTAACGTGATTTGTTTTGTGAACTTTCAAATCAATCCCTTCATGATTTTTCAAATGACTCATTTGATTAGAAATAGTGCATATTTTACTATGAACTAGAGTTTTCCTAAGATCAGATGAGAACTTGTTTTGAAATGGCAGAGTTGGCAATGTTTCGTAACTCACGTCCTCTTCTTTCTTAATGATTATTTCATCATCTGGTAGCATTAATTTAGTATCTGTAAAAAACATCATCCATACAGCACAATAGTTCATCTGATCAACAATCAGGTAAATTTTTATTGGTAAATATGTACTGTGTACTTCAAGCGTACAATTTATACTATTAGTGTATCTTAAAGTAAAGGTTTTAGAGGTAATCAGATATTAACAAATTGATGGATGTAGCCGTTACTACGTGGTAGGAGATCATCATGAAAAATGGAAAATGAAACATACTATGTTATTTTTTCACTTTTATATGTAACTAACGTTACTGCAGTTTCGTTCTATAAGGACATTTTGAAAATGCCCTAATAGGATGGAACTGCAGTTACGTTAGTTACAAATAAAAGTGGTAAAAAACATTTCTCACGATTCAGATATGCAGGGTAGAGAAAGAAGAGGTAAAGAAATGTGGTAAGGCATGGAATAAATATTTTGGCTTTTATGAAAATAAAGAAAAAAGGTAGAATGATTATGGACGTGTGACATTGTAAAAACACAACTTTTGGTTATCTCAAATATCAATTTTCATTATATTGTCATCTCAATAACTTGTAATTTAGCCTAAAATTACACCCCGATTAATCTCATGGAGGACTTTGAGAAAAATACAGAAACATTTCAAATATTTCTACAAGAATGTAATATTAGTAGAAAAAATGACTGGGAAAAGAAATAATTGCTGATTTTTGATTGTAGTTGTGAACCATGTCACAGAAAAATTCACAATTCTTTCTATAAACTGCATAATTCTGAATGTTTACTGTATAATAAATCCTATAATACTAATTAACAAAGGTGTTATTATATATTTAAATAGCTTCAGACGTAAGTCTAAAATGTACTGGCAAATTTTATATTATAATCTAATGATAATACATTTTTTTTTGATAAATATGAAAAAGCTAGGGCACCACTCAGTATTTACTTAAGAACCATATAGCACCATACCCTGTTGATGTTACAATCACAAATAGTAATGAACATTGAAATGTGTCAAACTTATTGATAAAATATGGTAAATGAATAGAAAAAAACAATCTCTCTTCGGATCCTGTTGCATTACTTTTCATTACCGAAGTTATTTTACCTTACATTTCACCTAAAACCCAATTTATCAATAGTTGAACTTTGTTACCTTACTTCAACTCTGCATTACCATAAACTTAGGGTAAGGATCCACTTTTGTATGAGTGAAATACAAGTAAAAATCTCTTCCCAGAATTATGGTGATATTAATGTGGAAAGTACATGTAGCAAATTCTGAAAGTGGCTTCACATTCACATTGATTCATGTTCTCACCTTGAATATCACTTGTATGTAGACAACATTCAGGCTCAAAACATAGCCTGCATACATTTTCTGTCGTCTCAAATTCTTTTTCAGTTTTGAGATTTTCATAGACAATGTCGATTTCCTCATTAACTTTAATTATTTTCTGTTCAACATTGGAGTTGGGATCGTCCTTGTAATCCATAGAGCATTCCTTAGAGATGGAACCTATATCAATCATTTCACATTTATCAAACATCTCATCTTCCCTTGGTTCAACTTTCACTGAATCCACTTCGGGAATAACTGAATTAGAAACAAACTTGGCTCTCTCAACTGTGCTCCCATATTTATCGTCAGCCATTGTAGACGTTTCCATGAAATTATTTTACAAAATTCAACAGACTACTTAAGCTGGCGATATTTAGTGACGTAATAAGTTACAATCAACCTGAAAATATTAAGCAAAAAGCATCGTGTTCCTCTTTTACCGGTTATTTTAAGGAGTCAACGATGTAATCGAAATTCAATGGGTCTGCGATGTATTTGTATGTAATCTTTGTATATAGAGTCTATATACAAAAATATAATTCTTGAACTTTACAGATAACTTCAGTGATATTATTCTCTGACAGTGACGTATTATTCATGTCTTTGTCACAGTCTATGCCACAAGCACAAGTATAATACTAAAAAAACCATTATAATTGTGTCTATGCCACAGTTTTCAGGTTATGTTGGTGTTCTATGCTATGAAAGTATGGAAGACTAGGGTATAATAGGTTTGTTTTTACTCTGTGTTTCGAACTGCGATAAAATTGTTCCGAATTGACGAAAAATCTTAGCGTAAAAATCTGTTTTAAAATCTGTTTTTCCGTTGATCAGCTGTCGCTCCCTTACGAACGACAACTCTCAGAAGTTGAGAAACTTGTGCGAGCTAAGGACTAACGAGGACTTCCCTTTTAACGTGTGATTCCTAACATGGTTGCAGAATCATCCCAGCTTCAACTAAACAAATTCTCTCAAGAAAATTATCTGGTCGTGGTTGGGATCGAACTTACGACCTTCCGATCGTGAGTCGGGCGCACTACCAGCCAATTCCGCCGAACCCAACAGATACAGAATATTTCAGAAACCGATCTCACAAATGAAAAACCTAAATAGAAAAATACACTATTCCATAATAAGCAAGGTTCTCATTTACTTTTTTTTTTTTGGTATACAAAACAGAGGTTGCAATTGCACTATGTGCTGCTCATTTATATTTATATATACACAACACGAATGAATAATTTCATTTACGCGCATGTGTGAACTAGAAATCCTAATAACTCCCTACCCTTCTCCAATGTCCGAATTAAAAATTACCGTTGGATCAATTCCAAATCAGTTCGAAAAACGAATAGCATTTTGTAGACGATACAGAACTGTGAAAAGAAAGAATCAAAACAAATTTTAATAACGGTGTATGATGGAACCACAGAACACCCTGAAGTGTTCTGTGATGGAACGGTGCCGAACTCAAAAGCAACAGGAAACCTAATGATGAATCAGTGTTTTGATACAGCAATTTTGGGGCGGTATTTCATAGAAACTATCGTGTCGTGGTTCGTGACTATTAGGTAACCGGTTACCACTCTTACATCGTTTCCAAATAATCAGTTGGCAAGAGCATGGACGTAAAAAAATAAATGGACACTGCAAACCAATGACTACGATACATATTGTGTTGAAGACATTAGATTCAACGGCGTGCGGGTTACGGGGAAAGAGAAAACCTGCGATAGACTGTGACTTTCTTCCACCGAGAGTGGCGCACCCAATTTAATTATTAAGGTGATGATGAAAAAAATATGTAAAATTTCGTAAATCTATACCAGGAATTTATGCAGATCATGTTTTCGGGATGATTGGTTATTTTCCACCCATCGCAGTTTGAAACTTCAACCGCGAATTTTGTGTCCAACATGTATTTCGGTGTTATCTGGACTGAGGATATGTTCGATGTTCGTTTCACCACATATTCCGAAATTTCTGTTTTGGCAATTCTATATAGCTCAATGAGTTTTCCGGTCTGTATTATTGGAAGACATTGGATTGTTTCTGATTGTACTGGCATATTGTCAACACAACACAAAATTAATCTATCGACTGAAGCAGGGCTGTATTTAGTTACTGTAAAATAGGTTTAGTTGGTAAAATATCTGTTGTTTATATATAATAATAATTTTTAATAAACCAATCTTCAATTCGGCCAGTGTGAACTTTGTTTGGACTGTTGCAGTCCTATTAAATGAATAGTTTAATGGGAATCTTACCGGAATCTGTGATTCCGGTAAATATTCTCGTTCATATTTACCGGAATCTGTGATTCCGGTAAATATGAACGAGACCGGAATCTGTGATTCCGGTAAGTATGAACGAGACTTAATAATGACAATGACAGTAAACAATCAGTAGGGTGTTAGTATGGCAACAGTGGAAATTGATTTCATATTTATATGAATACAAAGAAAAACTACAGTTTTTTATCGATAAAAAATTCCAATGTACAAAAACTAGGCTTAGAAATTACTGTGAAAATCAAAAAGAGGCAAGGCGTCTGTTGTATAATTACACTTGAATTTGAATAATCGTTGACAGGTATGAATATCGAAAAAAATCATGTTAAAATGTTATGTTACATATTTTTATTAGATTCGACAGATCAGGTGTTTCAAATGGAGAATGGGCACGTTCGGGACTTCTCAGAGTTCTGCGACCAGCTGAACGATATACGTTTGAAGTTTCACAAGTTTGACAACTGCGAGAGAACCGTAGGCCTTTACTATTTGATGGTAGGACTGCCGTTTGCCAATGCTAAATTTCTTCAGTATGCTCTCGAGCAATGCGTAAACTCGGTCAACACGTTAGAAGCCCAGCGCCTGGAAAAAAATGCCAACGATCCAGAGTATATTGCAGGTTTGAACTGAAATGTTTTTTATATCGCTAACGATTCATATGAGGGCCCAGTTTCCATTTCAATTCCATTTATTCATTCACACTTAATAATAATAGTAAATGGTCTTTATTTTTATCTTGGCGGAGTTTAGCTTACCCTATTCTACCACTCAACCAAGAGTATTTTTATACATAGGTGAATAGTGATACAGTAGCATAACTTAACATTAGTACCTAATCTCGGTTTTAACATCATATGAGAAAAGTACATGTAGGTAAATTAATGAAAAACAAACATCATAAAGTGTGTTTTAATTCTGAATGCAGAAAAATATAGCAATTTCTATTCGTCAGGATATGAGTTGTACTCAGTTACAGCGCTATAAGAGAAAGAACGTTTGAAATAAGATAGAGAGTGACGTGGGAAGGTTAGCATATTGATGTTGTAAAGGTTTCTAGGATGATACTGGTGACATGAAGTAATTTTGGAGCAGAGGAAATCTCGACGTTGGTTTCCTAATAATTTATGAACTAAGCATACAAGGTGATGTTTCCTTCTATTTAACATTTTCAGCCACCCAAGATTGTTTAAAAATGTTGTTATATGATCTTTTCGTTTCAGCAAAAATATTAATGGGACACAGGCATTCTGAACTTTTGAATGAAATTAGTGTATCACATAGTTGAATCTTCAGATGTTTAGTGAGGGTATAGATGTTTTATTAGTTGATATTTTCATGGAGTTTTGGCGTATTTACAAAGTTTCGGGCAGTTAAAAACATTCCAATCTGAGCAGCTGAATCCTCTTGTTTTAATTCCCCAAAGCCCTGATAGATGGTTCTATTGCAGGTTTCCTTCAAGAGTCATCTCAAACAGCATTATCTTCTCTTCTAAAGCACCTGCCTCTTCTAAAACCCAGTAATAAAAAAGCAGCCGATTGTTATTTGAGAATTATCCAACAAGTACTGAGAGAATTCATTGCTCCTCCTCTCAAAATTTATAACGATTGTGTAGAAATCATGTCGTATGTTTACATCCATCCTGCTTTCAACAAAGAAGACAAGAAGTCTTTCAAACAATTGCTGACCGAAGTTTTAACGAAGATGAGTCCTCCCGGTTGCAATAACTCACCAGCCACAGAGTCCAGCGATGAATCAGTTAGTCCTAACCCAGAATCACAGCAGAATTTGAAACAGAGAAGGTCACATAGCCTTACAACAGGACAGGTGACGTATCAAGAGAATATGCCTTCCAGCCAGGACAATTGGTGCTCCAATGAGAATTTGAATGAAGCTCCCTGTAAGCAGAGAAGCTTCTCCCTGTCGAGTGAAACTTCTCTTCTGTCTGGAGTGCCCGGATTGCAGGCAAGCAGGTAATTTTTTGTGTAAATAAATCTTGGTATGCACACTATATTTTCATTTTGTAAATACTCATTTTAACGGCAATCGCTAGTTTTTGAAAAAGAAAACTAAATAGACCTACATATTTTGGTCCGCTCACCACAAAAAAAAGAGTTAAAGGTATACAATTTGATAGTGTTCTCATAATAAATGAAGCAAATGTAGCAGAATATTTTAATTTATTTTTCGTTGAAAGTTTGAAAGACCTTACTGACAGTATAGTACTAATAAATGATTATAATCATGTTCTCAGTTATACGAACAAATGAGATACTTGGGGAATTTGAAACATTGAATATGTGCGAGTTAAAAAAGATAATTTTTTCCCTCAAGAAAAATAATACAGATGATAATGGAAATAATCTAAATATAATTAAGTTTACATTTGAAATACTGGGAAATCGGTTTTTGTACCGTCAGGAAATGCTCCAGATATGGAGCATTTCCTGTCGGTTGGAAAATTGCCACCATTGTTCCTAATGGAAAAATTACAAACACTTTTTTAGGATCTGATTTTAGACTCATAAATATTCTGCCAATTTATGAGACAATATTGGAAATTGCAGTGAAAGATCAATTGATGAATTTATAGCGAAACATAATATTTTGATTAAAAAACAATCTGCATTTAGGCAATCCCATTTATGTGAAACTGCACTGCAATTTCTAATCTCCTCATGGAAAGTTGACCT
>WOGR01001138.1:0-21023 GCA_015342045.1 Leptinotarsa lineolata
AAAATACAAGCACCACAGGAGAATCCTCGAATCGCTCTGAGAGTGTTGCCTGTACAAAAGTAGTGATTTACAATGAATTTGAATCTCTGGAGATTGAATCCATTTGGAAAAACGTTCTCATAAACGTAGTTCTCCACATGAACGCACTTCTCCGAATGAAAGAGTTTTTGAACAGTGAAGTTCGAGGTGTACTGAGTTGAACCTTAAAACAATGAGCAGCTACAGTTGGTCGCTTATTTCTGATATGTACCGCCCTTGGAGGAATCATATGTGCCAAGTCACTTGGACACCTCAAATGAAAGTATCTATGAAAGAGAGACCAATCTCCAACCTTTCTCGATATTCCAGAATATCAAGGTTTCAACACACACTAATCATAATGGGTTTTTCAACTTTCACTGTTATTTTCATTACATTGTGTCTGTGAATTCGACCTCAAATCCCCTACTATGGATTTATAGAAATCGTTAAAAACCCGCGTTCAATTATATCAATCGTTGCTCATTAAACAAAACATGTTGTTTTGTTGTGCAAAAAATCAATACATCCATTCAGCTGCCTATAGAACAAATAATAATACACTTTCACCTAGGGAACGTGATCCATTATTTGTCGGACAATATAAATTCATACTTCTCTTGTCGGCTTATGGCCACAATGTGTCCTGAAAATCGATTGGTAAAAAACCACAAATAAGATTTACATATGGATGAAATGAGGTCTGTTCCAGCGTGTATGACTCATTAAACATAAAAGCTATTACTTAGTGAAGTGGAAATATTTCAGGACAGAAAAGAAAATGATGAGCTGCTGAAACAGGTTTCACAATGAGCTAAGAGAAGAACATGAGAAAAAACTAGTGTTGCAATTGAAAAAAAAAAATAGCTTATGCCTTTGAAGGGAAACGACAGGACAATCTGATATATTTACAGGATTTTTCATAAGGAAAAAGCACAAGTACTACAGGGAAAACATCAAGGCGCTCTAAGAGCGGTGCGTGTGCGAAAGTAATGATTCACATTGGATTTGTATCGCTGGAGATTGAATCCTTTTGCAAAAACGTTCTCAAGAAGTTTATTCCACATGAACGCACTTCTCCGAATGAAAGAGTTTTCAAACAGTGAAGTTTGAGATGTAGTGAGTTGAACCTCAAAACGATGAGCAGATACAGTCCGTCACGTATTTATGATATGTACCGTTCTTGGTGGAATAGAATGTGCCAAGTCCTTTGAACACTTCCCGTGAAAGTAATTATAGAAAAGAGATAAATCCGATGTTCCAGACATTCAAGATTGCAAGTGATGTTTGCCGGATGGCTCTTTTCTGAATTGAACCCAGCTGCTACAGGGAGTGTTTAGGGGCGGAGCTCCATACATGGAAACAATACTCCAAGGAAGGTCTGATCTGAGCTTTATAAAGCATCAAAAGTTGCTGAGGTATGTACAGTTTTCTGATTCGGAATAGTTCCAAGATTTTGAGAAGCAGCCTTTGCAATTCTGATGGCATGATTGTGCTAAGATATAATGGTGTCCATTTTAACTCCTAACAAACAAACCTAAAAGCAAAATTGTCTGTCCAAACATTATTATATCCGGTTCGGAGACATTCATCTTTTTGGAGAAAGCCGATGCCTGGGTTTTTGTGGCATTGAATTCAACCTGGTTACTTTCACTCCAATTCGAAATCACTTTTTGATCCCCATCAAGATATGCAACTTCCTGCTGCCGGTGAAGATGTGCATCCGCAGTCGATGTCCTAGAATCCAAATGAAGAAGTGTGCTGTCGTCAGCAGAGCTATATATTGGCTCCTTGTTTTTCTCCAATGTCGTTGATATACAATAAAAAAAAAGGTTGGTGACAATATGGATCCCTGGGGAGCACCAGCGTAGATGGTAAACCTATTCGAGATATTTTCGTCGACTGCTACTTGCAGGGAACATTCTTTCAGGAAGCTGGAGAGCCATACACAGAAACTACCCGACAAGCCATGAATCGAAGTTTGGACAGTAAATCCTTATGATCAAGACATATTCAGCGCAACAGCTCTTTACTCTTGACCATGTTCTTCAATTACGTTATTCCAAATATGGGTGATATACGATAGAAGTTCGCCTGTTGATCTTTGTTTCCAAATATTTGAGGATATGGTGATTTATGGCTTTCTCCATGGTTTCTGATATCACTGATAGCAAACCTCATAGCATTGTCCACAAAACAAAATGGTTGGTTCAAACTTTCCATGGCATAGGCTTTTAAGGTTCCCCTCCAGTAAAGAAAAATACGATATTAGGAAAAATGTTATCAAGTATCGAGCTGATAGCAACGTGTTAATCAAGAAACGTAAATTCAGAGGAAATATTCGTAAATCTTCAAGTTTTCAAAAAGAGATATATTTAAAGTTCATTGTCTTTCCGTATGAACCAAGATACACTAACGGTTTCGATCTATTTCAAAGAAATTAAACGTGAAAGTAACTTTCGAAACTTCTTGCATACTTGAACAAATGTTAGGTAACTCTGAAGACAAGATGTTGGAAAATGGAAAGTCGGGGATATATTCAATGAGCTGTGAGGACTGTGGCAAAAACTATATCGCTCTGACTGAGTGAGCCATTGGAACTCGTTTCAAAGAAGATTTCGGAGACCTGAAAAGTCTAGTGTCGCCCAACACACTTTGAAAAACGGTCATAGAATAGATGAGAACTGCATTTATTTTTGGCAAATTGTGGTATGGTAACAAAGGTAGAATTCCAAACAGCCAAATTTTCATGAATTACTTTGTTGAAATTAGCGGGAACTTTAACGAGAAAATTTTCCGCGAATTTCCACCCGAAATCATTGATGTGTGTCGGAAAGTGAGAGTGAAAGTGTACTCTGTTAGATAGAGAGCAGTTTCAGAATGAGCAATTAGTTTACTTTATCTTCTGAAGACGCTAACTCGGTTGATGAAACGCACGAGAAGAGTATTTCAGTTCTGTCGCTTCGAAAGTTTGTTTGAATCGGATTTCACAAATATTATCATCATTCATGAGTTTCTCATAAGTTCCTCCTATCTTGTATTCTCTTCAAGCTCCCTAAGGCCAGTTCAAAAGTCATCCACCTATCTGTATCAATACCGAGACTTCGGTCATCTCCTACGAATCAAAATAAAGTAAGAGACCTCTAATATCTCCAATTTATTCTGTCTGTGATTCTAGCTGTGAAATAGGAGGATCGGTAATTGGTGGATGCGGCTAGAATAGCCAATGGGCAGATTGATTTACGGGTCGGGATATTTCCTGTACGGCATGGTGGAGCTTAACGTTCGGTCAATATTGTAAATCAGTCTCCTGGAAATAGAGCTCCCACGTCCTTAATTATTGATTGTACAGACTGAGGTCTACAACTATTTACTGGAGGATGCTCTAGGCAAAGTCGTTAAATCTTCGGAAAGGTCCAAGATTTGTTCGGATCGTCGGTTAGAACAAGTGGACGTGATTGATGTTAGGGTTCTCGTACAGGTTGTGGAGTGTATTATGAAGGAGTTATTGGACGTTTCCACAAGGTCCGGAATGTCATCGTTGCTTTCTTTGAAGGCTGCATAATACTCTTGACGGTCTTATATACACTGATATGTCCAGCAAAATCAAATGTACTTAATTGCTTGAAGAAAAATAATGATGAGATCTCTCATTATTCGAAAAGACAGGGCAGACTCGTTTCCAGAAACCATATGATCATTTTATGAAAATTGTTACAGTCAACTCGAAAGCAATCAACAATGAATAGCGTCATAAATAATGAAACCTTGACAAGCTACATAAACATTTTTTCTAGAGCATTAAACAAAAGAAAAATCGTGGGAGGTGGACCCCTTTATATAAGATCAAATGATGCCAAGAATGAAGAAATTACTATAAATTGATGTATGTAGCCAGTGGAAGATCCAGAAAATAATTTGGGGGGTACACCACCACAAAGCACCGAGTCTTTGGACGTTTTCTATTGATGTTTAGTAGTATGCATTCAGAAACAAACATTTGAAAAAACTTAAAACCACTGTTTGGTTTTAAATATTGTATTACAAGTAACAATGAGGAAGAAATGAATATCAAAAATAACCCTTACCATCATTACCATTGAGTGAAAAAGTGTTCATGTCAAAGCATATTGAACTGAAAAGTAGATTATAAAAACTTTTCAGTGATTCAGAAGTGGATTATATGAAATCATACTTTGAAATTGTTGATTTCAATTTATAGAAGAGTCATCAGGATTTTTTTACAACAGTTTTTTTTCGAAATATATTTCTGCCAGGCAAATTCATATGAAGCATACAAGCATGAAAAGCATACAAGCACAACAATATAGTAGCATAAGAACCAATAAAAGTATAAGAGGTTGTATGGTTCAGTGAATTGAACCCCAGAGTGGATAGGATCCTGTATTTTGTGATCGATCTTACTGAAGAAACCATCGAAAAGAGTAGAAAATTTCTCTATACAGGGACAATTTATGTTCACTAGTGATTGTTTAGTAATTTTATTGATGATTCATTTCGAAGTTAGGGATGCAAAACCACATTAAAACTCTCTAATGAACTGTGTTCCTTATTTTTTTCGTATGCTTGACATGTCTTCTATGTCAGTGTAACTGAGATTTTTACATATTATTTTGAGTACGTTTGTAGAATTTGAGGTTAGTTGACGGTTTGTATTATTTATTTACATCATGTAATAAGTGTACAAATAAATTGATAAATTAATAATAGATAAAAATAATAATTGAGTTCGAAAAAATCAAATTATTTCAATATTGAATTGAATCAAATGTTTCATTCTTAAAGTACCTAATTTTAAAATTTTAAATGATGAAATTTACCGTCAGGTTGTCCCATATTTTATAAAAATTCTGTCCCATATACAGTACATGACAATAATATCGAAATAAAATTCAATGTATATTTGGAGCACATGAATAAACTTAATCGAATAATCAAATAAATCACATCAAGAAATAGTTAAAAAAAACGAAGTATGATTTCTTACGTCCATACATAAGTACACACACACTTTTTTAGAATGAACTAGAATTTTTTTCTCCTCCATCTAATGAAATACTCCATTATGATTTTATTTTTTCGATATCTAGAAAGATTCAAATACCTGAAAAAGTCGTACCATGTCAATCAAAAATTTATCTCTCAGTGAACAGGTTAGTGTGATGTGAAAAAAATCGTTCAAAATGTGGATTGAATTTTTCCTTTACTTTGTGAGATATTATATGAATATATCTTCAAGACAAAGAAATGATGAAAAACATTGCAAGGTAAGTGAATATAGTCAGAAAATTGTATTAGTGACATATTTATGTAATTTAGGCCGTAGTTAAACTGGATATTTGTTAAATGATATTGACACTTCTTATGTGCGAATAAACTGTTTTCTCAGTGAAGGGAAGGAACAAAGCTATCGAACCGGGTGTCACAAAAAGGTAGGACGAAAAATGCATGGAGTTGCTTGCTGCCGGATACGGAAAGTAGTTTTCAAGCAGTTAAAAAAATTATTCCTCAAAAAGTTCAGCAAAGATGAGTTGATACGATTTTTAGTATAGATAAGGTAAATTGTATAGTAATTGTTATGAAGCAATTGCTCATTTTGAAATGACTATACCAATTCTCAAAAATAAACCATTTAAGTCACCATATTGTAACAAAAAGTCTTTCTTACATTCGATAATGAAAGTTCATACTGCCATCTCGACAAAAAGTGATTTTTATATGAGAAAGATCTTCATTTGACTTTTATATATTTTCAGTACAGAAGTTAAAGGGCGGCAGAGGACTGTTTCCGATCTCAATGTGCAGTCGACTGGAACTGAAAAAAAACAATAAAATTCAACAAACCAATCACAGAGTATAGATTCGGAGAATCTTTTGTTTCCTTTATAAAGTTCGGCTCTCCAAACGTAATCCGATCCCAAACGTGCAGGTTAATACGGTTTGTACCCAAAACAATAATAAAGGCGCATCGAAATGCTCACAGGCAAGTGAATGCAATTATCGGTAACTATTCGAATGCTATCTGGCATTTCCATACGGAATTCACCTCCATGGACATGCATGTGGGTATGCGAGAGATTCCCGCTTCGCATGGCGAACGGTTATGGATACGAAAGATGAACAGAATGAGCTTAGGTCCTAATAATAGGGATTCGGGTTCTAAAATACATTTATGTATCGGTCAATTTGAATATCTGATTAGCAAGAAAGTATTTGGCTTTCTACTTCTGCATATTTATACAAAAAAGTGGGAATCTTCCAACGAAAGGAACGATATAAGAGTATTTGTTTCGAAATTATTTTTCTTTCTTGCAATTCATTGTTTATATGAAAATGGCTGTTTCGAAAGGGCTTTCTCCAGTTTGTGTCTGGAAGTTACTTCATTGCATGATCTACACATCCTTGTATAGAGTTAATATTTGAAATTGATTACTTCAGGGCCGTTGCGTGGTTTGTAGGAGCTCAAGGCAAGGCTTAAATTCGACGCTACCTCCCTTGGCAAAATCCGTATTTTTATCCGTTTCAGTTTTGGTTCGGGAGATAATACCTCAGCTCTTTACGGACATTTCATTATCTACCACCTATGGACCCGTTGTGTCCCGGACTGGACAAAACCGGCAGCTATTATGAATAACAGCATCACGGACCACACACTCTCCACTACATATTTTATATACATGATATCCATATACTAATAACAACATTTGATTTATTTATTTACAGTCTTTGATTTTTCATTCTCTGTTTATGTGCTCTTTCTTGTGATAAATATATACAAACTTCAAACTTTGAACGGCATTCGTCTGGCTTTTGATTCTGCAAATGTTCTCAGAATTTTTTTGAAGTCTGAATTTTTTGCTGTGCCATTCTCTATCGATAGAATGGCGAGAGAGTCATCCAGCCTTTCCTGTGCAATCTTAGAGCGCAGATACGTTTTTATAAGCTCAAGTTTACTGAAGCTTCGTTCGGCACTAGCAACTGTCACAGGTATTGTTAGCAACACTCTTAGCGCGACCCACAAGTTTGGGAACAATTCTGTACTGTTTTTGGTTTTGATCTTACACAGTATTTTTTTGGTGTGACTTTGATGTTTTTTTGTTTCCATGATCTAAAATCAAACTAACATATAAAAGTTCATGAAATAGCTCATATCAGTTCATACAGATACTTTGGTTGGTTGGTCTTTCAAGGTCCAAGCAACTTCTTTTAGGATATTCTTTTCCTGAAAGTTGAGCAACATTGATATAACTCCAAAATCCCCACACTTTTCGATATTCCTTCAACGCAGTCGATCTCTTCTCAAGTGAGGCCAAAACGTTATCTGCTAATGGATGAAAAATTCTCTCGTAAAGGTTTCGTCAGATGACGATTGCATTCCCTCAGAAGACTCATACGAAGAAACTCGTTTCCGTTCACGAATTATTTTCTCGGGAAAACAGGTTCTATACCAATTTCGGCTGCTATTTCTTTAGCAGAGATTACTGCGTCCACATATCCATTCTCTCTAAATCTGTTTGAAAACTCCAAACACTTATTGAACCTCTCAGAACAGTCACTGATATAAACCTCTTTTCCTTGAATGCTTTTACTCATCAAATTAACTTCGAACAGAATTTCATTCCAGAAAATCAGAGTTACGATGAACGAAAAGTCTTCCATTTGACCAGAGGTTTAGCCTCAGAGGCTGTTTGGGGGTCATCAATTCCGTTGCCTAACTCAATCAATACATGCCTAACTTTCACGTATTGGTATCTGATAGCCTGAACAGCAAATATGCAAGCTACCCAACCCGTTTCACATAATTGCTTCAAAGTGAGTGCTTTAGTATGGTCGTTTATTATACATTAGCGTTTTGTTGAACTTGAGAAGATGGTAAAGAGTCGTTGTAGAATACCAAATGGAAATGTCGATCTAACTGATGAGTTTGCTCCATCAGCAATCACTAGGTTAAGGCTATGGCACCCACAAGGCATAAACACAGTCGAAGGGAATTTGTCCAGTATTCGGGCTTGAACTCCATTATGTAAACCTGTTTTAGTTGGGATTGATTCAGCTGATGTTATTTGGGTACTTATATTGAAATCCTGATTCGATGTTGACCAGTCAATCGGTGATGTACTGTCTAAACTTCTTGTTCGCGGTTCTGAGGTTGGCGGCGTATCTGCTGGCATTTCCTCTGCTTGTGAATCTAAGAGGTGGTGGAGTCTTCTGTAGTGGATCCTCCCAGGCATACTATAGTAGAGATGGAGACTTTCCTATATCAGGTGTCGCATTGTCACGATCAGTCGAATTTCGTTGTCGTTTTTGCTCAGCAAGAACGCTACCAGTATTGTTTGCTGGCGGCTCAACAAGAACGTCATCTGTTGTATTATTGATTGCAATAGATTTTTTTGCTGCCTCGCTGTAGGCATCTTCTTGTCTTAGCAAATTTAAGAAAATGTTTGAACCATTCTGTGAAAGTTTCCAACTGCATCCACTCCGAAGAATGACATGCGAAACCAGTCCATGACGGTGCTCCATCTTGAAGTTCAACCGCCATTCTCTTTGCACAGTAGGGAAGCCGGATTCATCCACATTAATAATTCAATGAAGTGGATAGTTTGTTCCAGACATGACTTCTTCTAGTAAGTCAAAAAATTTCCGTGACACTTTCTTTGTTGAAACCGTATACTCGCGCAAGAGAAGTGGTTTCTGAGCTCCTTAGTGTCAGTTCTGGATGACGCTTTCTCAATTGATACATCTAAGCTTTTTCAGCCATCAGAGTATCTTTATTAAAGTTGTGTTTTATATTGTTGCGTTCAGCTAGCTGAAAGGCTAATTTCCTTGCGTCTTGTAACGTTATCCCGTAGAAACGATTTTTCAGTTCTAAAATAAGTTTCACAAATTCTTATTCTCATTTTGGATTGTAATTTGGACGACAAAATCCCAGTATTACCATATTTTCAACGGCGTCTTTGTTTTTTCCGTATACACGCCGTTTGGGCGGTGTTCGAGGAACACCAAAAGTTTTGCTTGCTTTCAAGAAGCCCATTTCGCCTTTTCGTATAGCTTGTATAGCTTTATCCATTGCCTCTGAATTCCATTTTTGCTGCTGTGACGTCCGTGTGTATTTATTTGGCATACCTAAAATAACACAAAACATTATTTACCACTAAGGAGGTAAAGTGGCCCACCAGGTCACTTTACCTTACCTACTGGTGGGCCATTTTACCCGATTAGCATGCGGTGAAAAAAATATACAAAAAATGCCAAATGAGGTTATATTGATCTACTTTGCAACGAAATGAATAGCTCAAATAATCCACAAAATCTATAAAATCGTTCATTGTCTTTCTATGAAACTGATGACAATACCTTTCAACTACTTTTCACTCACCTTAGATCAGATACCATAAAACACAATTATTTCACAATAAAATCTGAAGACGAGCACTGATCCGGCCATTGTTCACGGAGGCAATATGGCATCAACCAATGAATTATTTCCATATGTCGTTGACAGATAGCTCTTATTGGTTCGTCCGGAAACAGAAGCTGGCCACTTTACCTGTCTGGGCCACTTTATCCATTCTTTCTCTATTTTGGAATTCAAATACTGGATTGTACAATAACTCCAGCAGATCTTCCATATGTTTGGACATAACAGTAGTCGGAAAACTTAAACAACAGTTTGTCAATAACCCCACTGTGTTTGATCAAACGTAATTATCCTCCCAAATATGGTAACTCCTATTGGAATACCGTAACCGACAATTTCAAACGTTCCCAGCAAGAAAGTTTTTTGTTTTTGCATTCACTTCAAATAAGGATATGAATATTCATAATCGCAGCGTTGAAGTGATTTGAATGAAATTCCAAAAGAACTAGCGCAAGCCGGTTATACAGCCGCTTTATTTCCCACCATAATAATTTATTCAAAGTTTTTAAATATGGAAAATTATACTTGTGGGAAAACTAAATACCTTAAAACTTTTCGTTTCATCGTTCTATGAATGCCATATGAATGACCACTGAAAATGTCAAAGATACATAATTTTTTTCAGATTTTCAATTACATGTCTGACATCTTTGGCAACTGTAGTGAAGCTGTTAGTGGGGTGAAAATGTTATTTTCAGAAATTCCATAGAGTTCCAAGGGATGTTCAATCCTACAGTCGATTATGGGAAAAATTAAAATCCTCAATATTCACGAAAGTTGAGTGTAACTAATCCTTCTAGGTGGGAATTTTCAACTTCCCAAAGATTGTGTTCAGTAAATTGGACGCATCCATAACATTAGTGGAGATTACTACTAAAGAAAGATAAGAAAAAAATCATCTTTTCCAAAGATAATTTGACTGATCAAAGTGCATAAAAGTCTATACAAATTCTTCTTGCGTGAGGATCATATGAAATAAAAAAAGATTTTCTGAAAAATTTGATATACTCGTAGTTGAAGTTGTAACATGAATTAAATTGATGGATGTAGTCGTTACTCTGTGGTAGGAGATCATCATGAAAAATGTTTCCCATAACCTTTCAAGATTTTCATTCTTATACGGTGGGTATTAACATACACCAAAATAGATAATTCGGGAGTCGTAGGCAGATATTAAAAGAGCAACCTCGGTTGTCGATGTTCTGAACGTCGATGACCTATGTCGAATGCTGGTGAAGAAAATGTTTCAGAGCCTGATTGCTTTTGCCTGCTGGCCAATTCTCGAAACAGAACCTGATGATATGTGTAACGATTTAGCATTTGGATTCGTTCTATGAATCAATAACAATCAATTCATACATACGAGAGCATCTTGCGGAGGATAGCCGAACTATCATATTCATAGATTTTTATAGAACGCAATCTTAACTTTGGGGCATTTGACATGAATGAAACATGCATGACCGAATTCGATTTTTCTTGAATCGAAGAAGAATTCTCTTTCTTCTTGTTGATCGATCAACATTGATTTTTGATGGCTGATTTTGTAACACGGTTCAAAAATATCTGAACATATTTTCTTTTCCTCAAATAAAGATCGTATAAAGTGTTTCTTATTTTGAACAGAACATCAGGTACGTGAAAAGAGAGTTCCTAATTATTTATAACTTTTTTTTGCTATCAAAAATGTCGGTATGCATGGATTCATGTGATTGATATCCGAATTTATTTTGATAATAATTCGAGATCCAAGTGATTATCTTTTTCTAATATAGATATTTTCAGATTATTATCACCAGGGGTGTATCAATTTAATTTTCACAACTTGTTATGGCAAGGTTATGGCATCGGCTTTGTGGAATGCTCGTGAGATAATTTTCCTTGACTATCTTAAAAAAGGTGGAACTATCAATGGCGAGTATGATGCGAACTTATTGCAACGTTTGTGTGAAAAAGTCAAGCAAAAACGGCCGTATTTGTCCAATGAAAAAGTGTTGTTTCATCAAGACAATGCACGAGCTCACAAATCCATTATCGCAATGACCAAAATTAACGAATCGAAGTTTGAGTTGCTACCTCATGCACCTCATTCGCCAGATTTAGCCTCATCGGATTATTTTCTGTCCTCAAACTTCAAGAAATGGCTCAGTGGCCAAAGATTTTCCAACGATGAAGAAGTGATGTCGACAGTTAATGGCTATTTTGAGGAGCAAGACAGTTCTTATTATAAAAACTGTATTGAACCTATTGAAGGTCGCTAGAAAGAATGTATGGAACTACAAAGGGATTATGCTGAAATATAAATACATTATTTTTAGGAAATTTTATATTTTATTGGTTGGGCTGAATACTTTTGGGACCGCCCTACAACTTGTATAAATGTCTGTCGGATATAATTCAGTGTCCATTCTGGTACAAGTTAGGGAATTCGGTAGGCGTTTACTAGATCTCATTGTATAGATAGATTAGAAGAGAAAATGTGTCGATATTTCATCTCGAAATTTTCATTTTCCTGTATTTATCTCTACTCGATTCACTCATTAGACTCACTCTGTTAAAGTAACTGTACCTACATGAGATATTTCTTCAGCGCATTGAGGCCTTGCTTACTAGTTAACACTCCTTTCTTTTAGACGGAGGCGGTCGAGTAGCGTTGAAGTCAGTCGCGTCAATCGAGTCAGTTTGAGTCAGTTTGAGTCAAATCTTTCCTGCACTAATGAGAGGGTGATACTTTGAAACCGGTCTATAGGTAATCTACTCAAATGATTTCAACATGATCATGCTACTCTGTGAACGAGGAGCATCTGCAAGACTATACTCCGTGAGGTTATAATTCACTTTCCTTCGTGGGATTAGCCAAGGGAGTAGTATTTTTTCGCAAGGCACTCATCAGATCCTACTATGTAGGTAGGTTACTGACGAAGAATAATTCGAAATTTCATTTCGTTTATTTTCTCATTCATATATATCAGCCATAGAAACAGACATCAGACTTATTTGATATCTGTTAGAATGTTAGTACATAGCTATAATACCAGCACTCTTCTCATTACGTGATTACGTACCAGGAACTTCATACGGGTAGTACAGAAGCCTTGCTTTCTGCAATACTGTACTTTTTGTTACAATGTATTTGTTGAAGTACTACACTGAACCAGCGTAAATGGGGTAGGTGTGATATAATTCCTCTTTAGCACTTCTACGTGAACATCCAGTCAACCTAACCTTCAACCGGCGTTGATGGATGTGTTATTTCTATTGAAACACCTAAAATAAACTCTTCACATCAAGTCTCCTAGAATCCATAATAAGTCAAGAATGACTCTCGTATGAGCTACGGCAGAAATAGAACTTAATGTTACGAAAAGTTTGTATCAAATTTCTACTGAGGGACGTTTACTACTCTTTTCTTTTTATTTTTATCAGCCAGGCTAAAAAGTGATATATTTTACATACATATCCTAGTAACGGTGAGATATATTATATTTCATAAATATTTTTGATTTGCCTTTTTCATTCTTGGTTAGTTTGGTTTCCACTATGATCCAAATCAATTTTTAGGAATATGGATTATTCATTAAAACTTTAACTCATTGGCTTATGATCTAAGATGCCTATTAACTGGTGTAGCGACTCATTCATGTGTGATTTCCAAGGAAATCTGTCAGTCACTATGGCTTACGAGATTTCATTAACGCTAGATACCATTAATATCGCTGTTTGTTTATCGTTACAGTGTTGCATATTTCAGAACGTGATGATGTGAATTGAGAGGTGTGAATTATGAGCATACAGACATGAAATATTATTTCAGTCTATGCATGCAAACGCATGAAAGTTCACCGATCTCTTTGAATCAATTTTGTCAATATACAAGAATCTAGAACCATTAACAGTGACAGTTTGTGTGCGTAGTGAACAAATTTTATTAATATGTGAATATTAAAATGGAAACGTTGATATTACGGTGAGTAAACACGTTTGCTTCACTGTAAGCCTTTTTAATAGAAATATTCCACAAGTAATGTTACATCTATGGATCCTCTCTCGTTATATGGTGCGTTCGTTCGCATTAGCAGTCTGTTTCAGATTTGGCCGTCCTGCCTGAAATTTAAAGAAATATTGACTTTTGACACCATCTTGCAGATGTGCCCAAGCCAGAGAACGGCTTCAACAAGCTGGCTCTCTACGCGGACGACACAGTCCTGTTAGCGAGATCAACCAGCAATGCGCATATCACCAGATATTTGCAGCAACAAGCTGACAGATCAGAGGTGTGGGCCAACCTGTGGAAGATCGGTATAAACCCTGACAAGAGTCAGGCGATATTTTTCACCCAGAGGTTCGGCCAACCAGAAGGCAACGTCACCTTCAACAGACAAGCGATTCCGTGGATCAATAAAGCTCAATACTTAGGGTTCACCCTAGATAAGAAATTGGCATTCAGTTCTCACGTAAGGGGGAGAATTGGAATGGCGAGAGGAGCTAAACAACGTCTAAATCCAATAATAGGTCGCAAAAGGAATATGGGCCTTAAAGTCAAACTGTTGGTGATGAAAACTATTATCATGCCATTAATACTGTATGCTTGCACTGCCTGGGGTCATTGCGCACAGACATACAGGAATCAGATCCAAAGGTCCATGAACGGCTGCGTAAGGGCCGCCGCAAAAGCACCTAGGTACATTTCAAACAGATATATACAGAGATTTAGACCTAAACATGCAATATGTGGACGTGTATATAAGAGAACACTCAGAAAGCGTGTTCGATAGAATCAGATCGCATAACAATCCTGCGCTACGCAATATACACGATGCGTTGAACAGTGACGACCTCAGATTCTGAGAAAGGAACAAACAGAGATGGCCCACTAAGCAAAACCCCCGCAAGTCGCCGTTAGGCGACTTGCGGGGGTGGTCGTTGGTGGTGGGAATACCAGATCACTATTCTTTCAGCAGTTCACCGTGCAACAGTAGAACGCGATTCTCTTTCAGGATTCACGAAGGAACACTCGACAGAGACTTCAATATCAATGGCCGCCAGTTTTTGGGGACCCCATTCTTAAATTCAGTTAGGAAAGCCACGACAAATGCAAATAACAGATACGGAAGTAAAAGTACCTAAATGCTGACTTTCGACCAAAAGAGGTCAGATGTCAATCTTGTTGAAGTGCCCAGCAGCGGGATTGAGGACCGCTCCAGGAGGAGCGGGGGTGAATGGAATGGTGTATTAGGTTATCCTCACAAAATTTATTTTGCGAGGCGAAGCTTTTATCCAGGGCACTCAACTCGGGAGACGACATGGGGAGACACCATCTTGCGGAAAATTTGGAACTCCCCCACTGGTTCTATGAAAATGTCTGAAACAAAAGCGCATCCCGGCATTCACCAGTGCATGATTATCATCCTTATTGATTCAAACTATCTCATTTCATATATATTCTATATTCAGTTCTTCATTATTCAATGGCAGGTCCATTGAAAGCATACACATCCTTTATTCAAAATTAACCAACTAAGTCTAATTAATGAATTCTTTCGGGAAGAAAGTTTTTGGCTTTCTATTACTTCATCTTGACACAAAATCTTTCAAAAAAGGAAGGAAGCAATCAATTTAAAAATTTAGTCTATACAGAGATGTGTAGATCATGTAAAGAACTAACTTTCAGACACAATTTGAAAGAAAAAGCCCTTTTAAAAAAGCTATTTTCATATAAACATTGAATTACACGAGAGAAAAATATTTTCGAAACAGATACTTTTATATGAACTCTAAATTATACGAAAACTCTCCTCTATTTCGTTTGTATTCCAAACATTCATATAGAATCTTATCAAATATCATTCACAGAATTTCTACACGATATAATCAATGAAAGTAGTGAAATTTCATTTACATGGAACACTGTCATCCTCACTGCTAGATTTCGGATGTTTCGCCGTAAGAAACTTGCGTCATCGGCTCTTCAGTAGCAAATATGGATAATATTATAAGCAAAAACACTCGATTGAAAATATAACCTCCTTTTAATTGAAACTGGATTCTCATTTTACATCCTGGATATTTCAAAATTTGTTTGTGTGAAGATTCTTGGTTCGTATTAACTGGATTGATATTCAAACTCACATACATACACACATACTTCTTCGCTGCCGAAGTATCAGGTGAAATCTACTGTTATCATAGGATAGTAAATTCAATTAAACTTTTATTTGTTGATGCTATTGCGCGGGGATTTCCATGAAAGATTGCTGCTATAGATAGAGAAAGGACCACTCTCGAACTGTAATTGGAGTGAAACTCTGATTAGAAAACTTCCGAATAGCTTCATGATATGAACTTCTGGTGACCCAAAGCCAAGTTGAGGGCCTAGTCAGTCCTAATGAAATTCGCAGAGTCAGAAAACGAGTTTCCCCAATAGAAATAACCCCTCGAGTGAAATCAGTATTGAAATTTTCATACTATGCTATTTTCATTACACTGGTTTTGTTCAGATCACTTTTGTATTTGATAGGGCGTCTTTGTTTATTTTTATATTTCATGAGTATTTTGAAGTTGTGATTGTTGTTTCAGTGAATATTGTATGAATTTCATGGCGAGAGCTGTCGCAACATTTTGTAGGAGCTGAAATATCATTCCCTTGGTGGAAAATTTTCACTGTCAGTTGTAACTTCATGCAAATGGATTGATAACAAAATTTTTCAGAAATTACAGAAATTTCCCAAATACTGTATCAAATCTCATCCCATAGTCCCAACAACGATTGTTCAACAATTGTTGTGTCTATGATGATAATTATACAATTTTCTTAATGAATTTTAAAACATGAAATTATTCTTCAACTTTTTTTTAACAGAAGATAATCTTCGAACTCAAATAGATGAATGAATAATTCAAGTAAAACAGGTTGATTTTGAAAAACAATTCATTACAGAAATTGAGGATTTTTCTATAGTGCTTGCGTTCTGTTCTTGAAAAAAGTTATATGAGAATGCTAGACACATTCTCAATTCAAAAAGTTGGACATATTACACAAGCTTGATTACCTACTGTTGTGAGACATGGTAAAATAGTTTACTCTAGACTGACTGATGGTGCTATCGTGTAATCGTGTAATGTGATAATCAGTTGGCTATCGCTGTCATATTTGTTGTCAACATATCTATTTTTGACAATGAATTTTACATTAAGAGTCATCGAAAATAATCTAATCATTCTGATCATTCATAGCTAGCATATAAAACAACGTAGGTTACGCAACACAATACAACTTCCATGACTGGAAGTATAGAATAATCATCTCATTTTGGTTTCACCTCGTATAATATATGTCAGTACCCAAGATCCAGTAGAGTCTCTGAATGTCACGAACGGTTTTTTGTATACTAATATCGAAATCTCACCTCTCGTAAAGCGTGCTAACAAAATTGTTTTTTCGTTAAACGCACCCGCAAAGCCTTTGACAAAGGGTTGAAAGCTCTAGTTAAGCTCCCGTGATGATCTTAAGCTCGCATATGAGCCCTCAAGCGGAAGCACACACATCCTCGGCTGTGAAAGCGCTCGATAGCCACATAACACGTCTAACCTACGATCATGCGTTGTCCCGTATGCTCTTCCACTTTGACCAATATCTATCCACTTTGATTTCATTAACAAACACAAAATTTTGATGTTACCCATCCGAGTGGTTCTTAGCGGAGAAACTCGTTCTTCGCTTCCCTTTGATCGTCCATCCACAAGCGAATGCTTTTATACTCGGAAAAAGCGGCTGCCGCGGATATTTTCGCATTTTTTTCGGTTCAGGTTGCTCGTCCTGCTGACCACTCGTTTTCGCGCGTGGAAAAATAACGCCTATTATTAGTTATCGGCGTTACTTGTCAATGCTTCCAGTCTTGGGAATTATGATCAAAGGCAACTTACAGGCGACTTACTCGTTATCGAGAGCTTTCGACCGTGAGCTTCATTCGACGAACATCCCGCATGCTTATTAGGGTGTAGATAAATTTGTGTTTGAAGTTGATTTGCGGGGCGAAAAATGTCGACGGATTTTTCTAGTTCGTGTGAAATATTTCAACGCCCACGGGATCACCGAAGCGTCCTCAGAGTGCAAGTCTCCTGGAATGATTGAGATTAGCCGATATTCTGACGGGCAGATTTCGATTTTTATGGATTGCAAATTGTTCTCAACCATGCAGATGCTTGTCAGTAAAAAAGTACTTCATGAAAAGCAGCCATGAAAGAAGGAAGCTTTCTATTTGAATAATGGTAGACGAATTTGATAATTATGAGTGACTTGATAATTTAATTGAGAACTGTTTCTACAATAAATAGCTTATAATCTCGTAAGGTTGCCATATACAGTGTGTAAAAGCCAAATGGGATAAATTCATTATTTCGGTTACTGTATATATTTGAAAAAAATTTCGAAACACATCTATAATTTAACACACATCAACGGAAAAATGCTACCCCTACCTTCAACTCCCGTCGAATGACAGGTACAACCCCCAATTTTCAAAAGGAAAGTATAGGCTTCTGATATATCGTTTGAAATGTATTTTCATTCTCTATCAAAAAATGTAATCGCTTTCGAATTTATTGCAAAAATTAAGATAGAAGAAATTAAAATTTGGCTACCAAAATTCGATGAAATACACTCAAAACTTTGCAATATACTCAAAACTTATTTCATGTTGAGATATTGATAAGAAAGTAAGCAAAAACCATAGCAATATTTTTTTTCGATGTTGTTTTTTGTGAAACTTTAAATATATCCGTGGCAACGTTAATTTAAAATGCTTTGTTTTGTATGTTACAACATACAACAACAACAACAAATAACAGTTTCATGAATAATCGGTTACGGAGATAAAACCCGAACACAACAGGAAGTAACTCGTCTATTTCAAAAGAAATTTCCTAATTTACCGCCTATATCTCAAGGAACAATAAGCAAAATAGAGGAGCAGTTTCGCGAGTTTGGTCATGTGGGGCACATAAAAAAAGCAGCTGCCAATGCAATGAGTGATGAACTCAAATTAGATGTGATGCTTGAGTTTGAGAAAAACCCACATACATTCCCCCTCTACATTCAATGTTAGTCATACATCGATAGTAAACATATTGAAAGAAAATAAAATGCATCCTTATAAAATGATACCTACTCAGAAGTTCATGGAGACATAGAAGAACTTATTTTTGTGAGCAAATGATGGACATGTTGGATAACAATATCATTCAATTAGAAGACGTTATGTTTTCTGATGAGTGTACTTTTTCTCTTAACGGTCATACTAACCGGCAAAATTGCTGCTACTGGTCAACGGAAAATCCTTACCGAATGAAAGAAGAACACACGCAATATCCAAGTTTAGCAAATTTATATCCTGATCCAAAAAACCCTCAAGTTGCAGAAAATACGATATGGTTTCAGCAGGATGGAGCACCACCACATTATCAAGTTAATGTCCGGCAAAACCTCGATACAACATTTTTCAATAGGTGGATAGGAAGGCGAGGATCGATTGGATGGCCAGCGCGATCACCTGATCTTTCATCATTATATTTCTTTTTATGGAGATATGTAAAGAGCAATGTGTACAAAACTAAACCGTCATTAGGATGTTGCCAACAGTGAACATTTTGAACATCTACTCCGTCAACATACATAGTTCTTTTTCGTATTCTACATTTCATTACGTTTTGCATTACATTTTAGATTTTGAGTGTATTTTATCGAATTTCGGTAACCACATTATTTCAATTCATTTTATCTTAATTGTTGCAATAAATTTGAAAGCGATAACATTGTTGAATAGAGAATGAAGAGACCTATCGAAGGATATATCACAAACCTACACTTCCTATTTAAAAAATTGGGGGTTGTACCTGTCATTTGAAGGGGGTGGAAGGTAGGGGTGGCATTTTTACGTTGAAGAATGTCGAATTATAATTTGGATTCGACGTGTTTCTGGATTTTTTTAAATATGAACAGTAACCGAAATGATGAATTTATTCCATTTGATGTATCTTCGTTCTTTTTGAATGTTTATGTACTATGAAAGGCAGAGATCTCAGGATCATTGGTGGAGTGGCCAAAAAATACATGCGGTTTTTTATGTTTTCATAAACTGCTATCCGATGTCACTATTGAAGTGTAGCATCACGATATCCGATTCTATTAACCTCCAATCAACAACCACTTTGATATTCTCAGCTTAGTTAGTTTCTGTTGAATGATTATTCATTTTAACGGAGATCCCATTTCAACAAAAATGTAAAGAATCGCCCTATTCAACCTTTTTGTTGAGGAAGTATCATCAGAAAAGGCTGTTGGCTGTTTGGCAGAATTTCATCGTGGTGGTGCAATCGTCAGTGATCAATCTGGTGAAGAGGGTTTGAACTTGGTACGGTTGAAAAAAATGAAGCCGTGAGATACATAATTGAATTTGATCTTTACGTTACATACGGTATACGTTCGACTTTACTTGAACATTCAGATGTGAAAAAGACTCGCCCCAGATGAATTCCGTGCAATGAGCCACATGGAAGTGAGAAGAAATAAAGAGGGGGGGGGGTGAATTTGGTAAAGAGTTTTGAACGGCTTTCACATTATTCAAATACTTATCACCACGGTGATCTTTCCTAATCGAACGCAATACAGAAAACTTTCTAACCCATTTGATTACTCATGAAACGTAGTTCATAATATTCACTAAAATAGTGACTCTTTTCGGTTATTTCATAACTTTTTCATGAAATGATAATTTTTATTATCATGTCGTACATTTTTCGTGTTGCAGATAGCGTCCAAGTTAATATTTTTCAGAAAACGATATTATTATTTTGAAGGTTGACCACAGTATGTCAATGTCTTATGACGCTTGAGCCACAATAAACCTCTTGGATTCATAATGGACAATAAGTTATGATTTGAACACCATATCACCCAATAATTAAAAAATGTGTATACGTGTATATCATTTAAACTCATTTACATTCAATGACACTTTTTGAGCTACAAATTAAAAATCCAGTTGTGTGATATAGTTTGGCTCTCTCGCACTCCAATCATTTTAACGTAGTCAAGGACCATGTATTAGCGGTTCCGATAAAAGAAGAGTTCAAAAGGTTCAAAATTCTTGTTTGAGAATGATATATGGAATACGGCGTATTCCACATGAATTAAAGGCTGCTGGATGGCTTGCTATATTCAATCGTCGAAAGCATTGTATGGCTTGTTCTTTTTACATTTTTCTACAATATTCATATCAAAAAGTTGGATTTATGAGTGCATCATTTGAACTTTCGACAAAAGAACATGCTCACTATACCTGAGCATGAAAAAGAAGTATTTAAACGATCTTTTTTTTTATAATATAACGACTTTGGGCGGTGTCTTAGATGTACCTGACGTTTCGTTGGCTTATGATGCATTTACATTTAGTTACAAACGATTCTTATTCAAATTATCTAAATGAAAAATTCTTTCAGGCCAGTCTCATCTCACCTACACAGTAGGTTTATGGACTGACACCTATCAGAAAACAACTACTCCCCTGGC